>JBBBVT010000019.1:4377918-4391578 GCA_037177035.1 Craterocephalus eyresii | reverse complement strand
CCCATCAGAGCTTTCACTTCTACATGAGCAGGGAAGTTATTTATGCATTATCTCATCTGTTGTATACACACGTGCAACCCTTTTCGTGTATGTGTAATCAGGCATGTATGAGGGAGAGGATTGAGACTAATCTTTCTCATCCTAATGTTTTAATTCCATTGTTAACACCCGCTCAGACAGAAAAGCCTATTCCGTACACAACAAGTTCTTCATGGGCAACTAAAAGCTTTCCTGTATGTAAAATAACCACGTTAATGCCGTCCCTCTGGTCAGTGTCTCTTGGTCATACTAAGCGCCCCACACCTTCTGCACTGTTTTGCAAACACATGTTTTTAAGCTGTTTAAATGTGGCGATCTGCCTGTGCAGATATAAAACTGGAAACTTTACTCAGTCTTTTTAATCCAAACACATGTAACAAGGATTGAGTAAGTGAAAGAAGTGATTTCATTGCCAGGTAGTCAAGGAAGATGAGCCAAGTAATTATTCTATTCCTTTTACTGCAGGGGTTTGGAAGCATGCCATCTTAATACTATTCCTGCCACGGCCCTTTGTTTTCTTAAAGGAAGCAAAATTTGATAGATGCATGCACACAAGCTTTTGTGACAATTCATCATTTAAATAATAGCTGCTTTGCTTATATCAGATTTGTTAATCTAAACATAAAACAGGAACACAGCAGCTTTCCTGCTTATTATTTCCCCTCAGTACACTCCTCCACATTTACACTCCATCCACATTGGCTGCCGCTTTTCTCTTCGGTGATTCACCGTTTGTTAGTGTCAGGTGCGATCATTGGGTAAGCTGATGAACTTCAAAGAGTCTGGATTTCAGTCTCACAAGGAAACCGATTAACTCAAAGTCAATATCTCTCCCCACTCTTTCCCACAGGGACCTATGTGACGCAGGTAACGGCCACAGATGCAGATGACCCCACCTATGGAAACAGTGCTAGAGTAGTGTACAGCATCCTCCATGGCCAGCCATACTTCTCTGTCGATCCCAAAACAGGTACATTCCTCATATTTCTCCAGAGGTTTTATCCACAGGAAAAAAAAATGAGCAATTAAATTTATTAGGGTTAAAATATGTGAATGCTTTATTTTATTCCAGGCAACAGTAATTTAAGTGATCTGCAGCACAGATAGGCAGGTCTCTTTTAATAATATTGTCTTGCTCATGTATTTTAGTCAGGTTACAGAGTCGGTTCCAGCAAATAATAAAGAAAACACGGGGAAAGAACCAGTTTAATTCAAATGATCAAGTTTTGTCTCAATGCAAGGGAGTAGTGCCTGGTAGAGCGAGTGTGGGGACAAAAGCAGCTGATTCATAATTTGTTTGTAAACTGAGAAATTCTTGCTGTTCTATGACCATCAGCGCTGTGCCTTCTAGGCATCCAGACATTTCTTTCCCTGCATCTTCATTGTAAATGGCCTCTTTCCTTTCCTCACAGTTGGATGTTATTTTAGTTTTCTGCCTATCGAATCCTAAAAGCATCATCTGCATGCACAATCGCTCGTTGTGAGTCCTAGACAGAAAAAAGGCTCAAGTATGGCAAAAACAGGCTTTGCATCAGATCGAGAGGGGCGGCCACGTCTATTAACGCCTTGTATTATGAGAACACATCACTGTAGTGTTTGTAGTGTGTGTAGTGTTTCACACCACCGTGAGAGGATTACTCCCACACGCGAGAAGTGCCTCTTGTGATGTAATATTTATTTAGACTGTCATGAGATGGTGTTATGAATACAGTGTCGTGTCTTTCCCAGCTGATTTGGATGATAGGATTCTTCCAAGAAGCTCTTTCAGCAAACAAATGATACATGTTAGAGCTGCGCAGAAGGCACAGAAATGATTGTTAATGCACCAAGCTCTAGATGGGTAATACACTTCATAAAAGTGCTCCATTTCACAGCAGACATAATTGAAAAGTCTGATTTTTAACAAGCTAAAGTCTCTGCATCAGGTTGGACACCACAGCCCTTTTTTTCAGTAAGTCAAAAACACTTTACAAAATCTTTTTTCTCACATTTAGACTAAGACATTATTTCCACAGAATTGAGAAAAAAAAACTAAAATACTTTCTAATTAAAACAAGGCTGTCAATGCTAGCAATGGCTTTTTTTACCCATCTTTTAATTATGCTTTTAAATTAATTTTAGTCTGTACCGCATTGGAAGATTTGGGGAGGAGCACAGTCTTGTTTTAGAAAAAAAATTTGATAAATTGCAAAAAAGGAAAGAAGAGCATCTAATTTATCATTTCCTCTGATGTGATTACTTTGTGTCAACTGTAAGGCCAAAGATGCTTAGTAGCCAGTGTTGTTTAAGGTTGTATAAACTCAGATCACTAAAAAACAGATATGATTTTTTTTTTTTTTTACAAAAAAACACTGACAGTCAGTTGTTCCCACCTCACTTATGCCGGCACTGTAAAAGGTGCATGTTGTCAAAAAACTGGTGAGACTAAGGGGTAAGAGAAAAGAGACAGGAGTGTAGGAGATGACTGCTCTAAATCTCAAATAACTTCACGCCGGCAGTGTTTGCTGGTGCTGTGTTGCCGCCGGCTTACTATCTAGGACATTTCAAAGCATATGAAAATAGGTTCATACATATCACACAGCTAGATACGGTGGAATCTGTTGCTGATCGTGCTGCTCATCCCAGAGCTTTGCAGAGCGCCTACTGCGACTGTATTTCAAACTGATGCTGTGGAGAAAAAAAAAAAAGAAAAAATCAAACTGTTAAAGCAAATGTTTGCCCTGCTGGGCTCGCCGTTATCTCCAAATGTGCACCAAAAAAAAAAAAAAAAAGGCAACAAACACTGGGAGGTAAAAGGTGAACAAGCGGAGGGGGGCAACAGCAACATGCAGCATGCATGTCACAGAGAGACGCAGGTCTCTCTGAAAAGAGATGACAGAGATTTCATAACTAATCAGTATCTCCGACTGTGGGTTTGCATGGCGGTTTGTGGATCGAATGGGACATCCTCACCATAATAAATGGAATAATACAAGGGGAAAGTGTGGAGCAAACTATGCGGCATGCTTCTTTTTTAGCCTGCCAACCTCCCACTGACCTAGCTATTAATCTGCAGTATAAACGCTCTCTGATCTCAGGGTCTCTGATCCTCAAGTGAATCATTATATGGCTTCACCAGTGCTCCCTATTGAATGTCAAGTGCTTCCAGTAGGTAAGATGACCTCTATTTCAGCTTTGGTCAGAGGCACTTCTGCAGCTTCATGCAGTACTCGGGAGTAGGCTCCTTGGATGAAAATTTATTGTGCATTTTGAAGTAAATTGTGCATGTGGTGTCAAAGGCATTTCTGGGAAGCTCGTGTTTACCCCTCGCTCTCCCTTTGTCTTTTTATCTCCATTGCTGTCTCCCTCTACCTCTGCTTTTTCCCTCCTCTGATTCGCTCCTCTCTATTATCTGTGTCTCTCATCAATCTTGCTGCACTCTAGGGGTTATAAAGACAGCCTTGCCCAATATGGACAGAGAGGTGAAGGAACAGTACCAGGTTTTAATCCAGGCCAAGGACATGGGGGGCCAGTTGGGAGGACTGGCCGGGACCACCATTGTCAACATCACCCTCAGCGATGTCAACGATAATCCACCTAGATTCTCCAAAAGTGAGTGAACTTGCTTATGATAACCGTTTGACCAGAGAATCTCCCATTTCTTGTAGAAAAAAATATTCAGCCGAGCATTACACACATTTATAATGCAATAAACACTGCAATTAAAGCAGGGCAGGGGGTATTCATTATTTCTACTCTTTATAATTGCTTTTCATTATTTGTCATTATGAGCTGCAATGGCCTGTTTATTTAGTGCAATTGCATCAGCAGCTACAACTCCTGGCAAATGAACAGGGGTTGATGTTATTTTGCTCATGGGTGTCCGTCTATATTTAGATCAGATTTGAACACGTTGGTGCAGCATCAGGGATTCGGTGTATTTAAACTATATTTTGTTCAGTATTTCACATAAGCTTCTAAACCAGTTTGATTCGATTGTACCGTTTACCAGGTCATGTCAGAAGCCAAATAAAACATAATGCCGAAAAGTCATTGATCGGTAAAATCTCCTACTGATTCTTAGCGCTCTTATAAAATGGTGTGCAAGATTTTATTCTTGTCCAAAACACTGAGTGTGTGACAGGAAAGCGAAAATAGTCTTCTGTAGTGATGCAGCTTCTTTGTGTGTTTTGAGGTGACACGTTGTGGTCTCCTCTGAATGTAAATTCAGGCAGTCAGATGGTCAAGCTCCTATGACAGGGAGTAAAAGATTATATTTCCATTATGCTGTCACAGCAAAGAGGTTTGGACTGAGTATGGCAGCTCATCTGCCCCGTCCCATCCTCTCTTTGTCTCGCTCTCTGTTCCCTCTGCAGACAGCTTTCAGGTTTGAAGAATGTGCAATGTTCTTATGTGGAAAAATTTCCTCAGCAAAATCTAGTATATTACAGGTTATTTAATTGTGAACTGTGAGATCTCTGATCTTGTGATGAAAAGCCCACAGTTGTCTCTCATAGCATTTATTTTTCAACCCACCAACCCTGACATATATTGTAACAGATGTTTGTCAGTCTCTAATGAACTGCAGCTTCCAAAGTTTTCTGCTCACCGGTGGCTTTTTGATAGCTGTTCTCCTAATATGCACCCCCCTGACAGAGGCTTTCTTTGATTTGCCTTAACTTGAATAATTGATCTGAATCACACATGATTTCTTAACAGTATTATGATAAAATTTTCATGAAATGACCAATGTTTTATTTCCTATTTCATGCTTTTCATTCACACTTTTACTTGTCTAACAGTTTGGAGTTCACATCTTAAGTTGTTTCCCTTCAATAAAAGTTGTGGCAGGGACAGAGGGGGTCTGGGTGGGGACTGAACCCACAACCTCCCAGGTGAGAGTCATGTGTGTGAGCAGTCAGCCAAAGGGACATCTCTAGCCCGGGTGCATCATCAATTGGCGGCATAGTGACAGGACCATCACTGTCAGACTGGGAAGATCTGCCTCTGATTCATATCAGTGATCTAGCGGATTGAAAAAAAAAAAAACACAAGCCAAATCTTACACAGAAAATCTAAAATTAGAATCATATGGAATTCAGTTTAATGACATGTTTTCTCAACATGCGCTGCAAAAATTAAATTCTAAAAAAGCCTCATACAGAAAAATAAAAATAAATGTTTTATTGTTGTTTTTCAATATAGGTAAAGCATTTCCTCAAATTCAGGAATGCTGAAGGGCAAAGTACTTGTGCTCTAAGGACACTTAGAACCTGTGATGAAAGTGAATGAAAACTAATAATAATAATAATAATAATAATAAAGGAAAACAAAGGATCACACTCATCAGCCAGAAACATTTGGCAGATGGGGAAACCTAGGGCTCAGGGGAAGCTTTGTAGTAATAGTCAGCACACGATCCCTTTATTTATTTATTTATCTATTAGTAGACATGTAAGTTTGTCCTACCAGTCTTCACGTGATTTGAGAGTGGACCTGAAAAAGGTTTACAACTTGGCCCCTGGAGAATGTATGAAAGGTTCTGTATGAAAGGATTTAGAAATATAAGGTATTGGCCTCTTTGATTGTGGGTTATTCAGTCCCCTTACAACCATAGTGAAAGCTTGGTTTGTACTGCTGGCAGTAAATCAGGCTTATTTCTGGCGTGTGCTTGACTCCACCAGGACTGCCCTTTGTCATCGGCTCTGTTTGCTGGGCTCTGCATGGGCAGTTTGATGCTGAGAATGAAGCAACCGGGATGAAAATTTGTCTTTTCAAGTCTGAGGCCACGGTCCTCTGCAGGATACTGCTGGATTGCCAGCTCTCTGTTTGAATTGAGCGTTGCCTTTAGTGGAGTATAAGCATGATAAGGTTGTGTTTATGGATAGGTGATGGGATAGGTGGGTCGGTACAACATTTTTTTTAGAATAAATATGGTAATTGTCAGCAATTTCTGTACAGTAAGTTCAATGCTTTGAACCTTTGATTAGAAAAACTCATAGCATTTTACTCATTCACTCATAATGGATAAACCCCTCACTGTTACTCACACTGATTTATTGAACTGACAAGATTGTAGGAATACAATTTGAGGAAAAATTCCAAGTCTCATGATGAATTTTGGCAATATTTTGAGGATACTAAGTTGCTCAATCCTACATCATGATGCCGTGTGGCGAAGGCTACACATTTGTCGCGCAACCAAAAAGTTGTCATTTCTCTGGCTAAAGCAGAAACTAATCTTTAGACTGATCATAGAGAATGAAGTGAGGCCCAAAAAAGTTCAATTTCCTTCCACTCCAGGTGTAAGTGATAATCAGTCAGTCTGCTGTTCGCCTGTTTGCTGATTTCTTCTCAAATCCTCGACAACGATTCCTGCTGCCGCTAGTGTCAGAGCGCCTGAATTCTTGGGTTTATTGGTCATACAGGTTGAGTCAGCCAATTACTAGGAGCTGAAAGGCCTTGATGCCCAAACACTTCAAAACTGAGTCAAATCATGCATATAGCTTACAGGCCTGACATCAGACAGAGTGTCAGCCTCTTGCATCCCGATGGGTGACATCCTTTTGGTGAGTGAGGGGATACACAGAGGGCAAGGGATTTGAAGAACCATGTTTCCATTTGATGTCAGGAGATGATAACAGATGAATCCAGCTTTTTTCTCATGTTCTTTGACAGGTTTCTTTCACCTGAGAGTTCCCGAATCTTCTGCAGTTGGGTCGGCTGTCGGCAGAATCAAAGCCCACGACTTGGACATTGGGAGAAATGCCGAAGTTGAGTACACCATCGTGCCAGGCGACGGAGGGGCCATGTTTGATATCACCACTAATGAACACAACCAGGAGGGGATCATTATTCTCAAGAGGGTATGTAGGCTCAGAAAGAAAGACAAACTATCAAACGTGCACCATTTATGAAGCTTTATGACTTTTGACCTGCAGGCAAAGTGAAATTTATATTATTACATTATCATTCTTTGTGTGTACAAATTTCCCGTACAAAGTTTGGCACATACCAAAAGCCTGCGGTAATTTACAAAAAAAAATGTTTTCTGGAGGGTTAAGTTTGGAATATAGGTAGAGGAATTTTGTTTGTCCACACATTGGCCTATAATTAGTAAATTAGTAAATTTAGGGCTTTTTGAAAATTTGTAGCAGTAATGGCATTGATAAAATGTATGTTTTAGCTCAAGATTAGTGTTTGAAATATCTTGGAACAACATGATCACGTGACAGACAACAAAGTAAAAACAATGGTCGACAGCATAAATATTTGCAGTTTCATAATAAAGGCTAAAAACAGTTTTGCATTATTATATTACTTTGTTCCATAGCAAGACAGTTTTATTCTTATTTTTTCTTCATAGCTCAACTCTTGCACCTTGTTAGTAACATCATTGTCTTGTTTTTCAGTTTTCAGTTTTTTTTTTTTCTATTTTATGAACATAGATGGAAGATTTACATTTGGCACAGTTTTAACCATTGTGCAACAGCTCACAGGTTTATGATTTGTTCTACATGTCATGCAACTTTTCTACTTCCATTGTTTTTAAGTTTAGTAGAGAAGCCCTTATCTGTCAGTTTGTAGCACATGGGAAACTGCTGTACAGCAGCATAATGTTAGCTATCGTTTTGAGGTTTTAAACTGCACCAGTTGTAAATGACAACAGGAAAATGGCATTCTCTAGTGCTCTCTTATCAACAGCTAACACAGACCAATTAATTGAGTCAGAGGGTAAGTCAGGGACAGCTGTTTCCACATTGTTATGGTGAAGTGTCCCTGGACTAAGTTACTGACTTTGTTGAAGCTGCACACCCAAAAGTGATGCTTTGGGGAAACTTTCCATTCTTTAAACTAGATTTGGCTGCCTTCAGATGAAGTATTTAATGAGTAGGGAGTGAAATTAAGATGTTTTAACAACAATCGTGTCATGCCTACTCTGCCTTACAGAAAACAACTAACATAAACCACCTGAAGCACTTTGCTAGGTGAGACTGGGGAACTTGGAAACATGTGGGGAGCAACCTAGTCAAAATTCAATATCAACTTCAAAAACATGACAATTAAATTCATTACCTTGACTTTTTTTCTGTGAACTCGATTCGGGTAGGAACAGTATGTTGGCATTTGATAGATGCTGTGATTGCTTTTTTTGCGCAATTTTGGTGAGAGGTAGCACAGAGCCATCACTCAGGAAAGTGCTTCACTTCTAAAGTGCTGCTGTTGGTTTAACACTGCATTTGAACTCCGGTTTTTCTTTCATGTTGGAGACGCTGTCTAAATCCTGTCCAAAACTTTCTACTTCAACACATCAACAAAGAGACAGACATACCATGGGAAGCATCAGCCCGCTCTGCTCGCGAGACTTTAAAAATAGAAAAGTTATCACACCTGACAGAGACCGGGAGAGGTGGGATGTGACACAACAGATTTAAAGCATCTCGCAAGTTTGCATGCATTTAATTCGCCGCAATCCTCAGTATGCTGTGGATGTGACACAACACTCTCACTTACTGCCTTTTTGGGAGTGGTTAAAACACGATACAGCAAATTTGGGAGTGCAAAACAAAAGGCAATGAAAATTATTCATTTTTTTTTTTGTCATAACAACTACGTTTTGGACAAACACAACTGTTTACAAGTTTTCTAGTGAGACTGGACTACCTCAGGCTTTACCCCAGCACGATATTAGACAGACATAAGGGCCCAACCTGTGATCTTCCACTTGTGTGAGGTCGCTCTCTGCTTGAGTCCTCGCAGTATGTTAGACCACACTTTAAAGCAAAGCACTGACATAACTCTCCCTGAGCCCCCATGCTATATAAAGCATTCACTTAGCATGTCAGGGCTCATTTATTACAACATATGCTCCTATGGATTAATATATCTGCTGCTCGGTGACCCACAGCAAGGGGCCTCGCAAAAGTATCTCATTTAATACAAACTACTTTTACCACATAAAGCACATGTAGGGCCATAATATCACTTAGCAAAATGGCAAGTGGCACAAAAGTGCTTGTGATATTAGCGGAATTTATTACTCCCAGGATAAACCCTTTGAGATCTATCATGTCAATTTCAAGAGGGACTCACAACTGGCAGAGGTGAAGAAAAAGGACATTACAGCCTCAGACTAAAATTAGAAGGAGAAATATGGTGGTTCAACCAGTGAGTATAACTCTAATAAAAAGCTGTTCTATAATAAGATGTTATAGGCAACACATATTATTTTGTTTGTATATTAAACAAAATAAGTTATCTTCAAGAATTCAGCTTGTTGATCTTAGGGACATCATGACTACATGTCTTTTGCAAGTGAATTACCAAAGTATGAATATTTAATTCAAGTTCCAATATGCCATAATGGAGTTCTCCAAACAATTCCATTAATAATCTTAGCAACTCTGCGTAATAGAGCTATAACTCCTTTGCTTCACTGCAGAGTCAGTCAGTGACTTCCTCCATCAGTCTTAATGTCAGCTTTTATAATGTGGTCATGTTCCTCTGGTTCATAAAAACCTCCCCATTAAAAGTATCTCCTCATCTGTGTACACCCCCCCCCTCTGTTACATCCCTTTCCTAAGGGTATGTATAGTTAAAGATGTGGAGATCCATCATGTCCAAACACTCTAATAGAATTAATGTCCTTCTCTCCTACAGGCATGGCTATACAAAGTGAAAGCATGATATTAACTCTCTTTAGACACTAAAAGAATCCAACTCGATGGCAGTGGGTGGGTAATGTGCATTCATGAGAGCTGCATGGGCAGAGAATAAAAGAGTCTCAAAATGGCCTCATTAAGGTTTCAGTGGCCAACACTTAAAAAGTACACCTACTCTTCGAATTATGGCAAGCATCAACAAAAAGGTCATTAATATAATTATGCATAAAATGAAACAACTGTTGGATGGATTCCTTGCCTACAATTTCCTATAATAATCCAAATCAGAAACAGTCTAGACTCCCCAGCGTTGATTTGATTGCATGTCTAATTTGTCAGCTGTGCTGTGGTATCAATCAACACAGTCCATCCAGGTCAACACAAACTGTGCCTTATTTTGTGTCAACTGTTTGCAACGGTTAACATGTCAGTTCTATTTAGGTGCCTCAGATGAAAAAAAAAACAACAACAAAAAAAACAGGATAATCTCACGTTTCTACGGTTATACCAGCTCTCAGTCAGCATCGCTGGAACAGCTGTTTCTGAATGTGCCATGTAGCAGTTAAAAAGCATGTAATACGAATGTGCTAAAGCAAGTGTTACACAAAAAAAACTGCACAGATGCACATGTGAAATTTGCTACTCCATCAAACACATGGGCAAATGTGCACAAAATAAGCTTTCAATCTGCTGTTGTTACTCGCAGCAGGGCTTGCACACACCAGCCTTAGCACATTGGTAGCTTCCTAGTCTGTTCATGCATTTCCCTTTGGCGGGATGCAGCAGACACCCGTGGTGAGTTTAAATGTCATTTGTTGTCAGTGCTATTGAAATTGAAGAGAAAAAAAAAACAGCAAAGGAATGCCACGTTTGCATAATGCAAAAGCCCCAAACAATCTCTGTGATATGGGAAAGGAGAAAAATGTAAATGTCAGAGGGTAAAGATATTTTGTGCAAGGCTCTTATGCATGGATGAGATGGCTTTCCCTTTCTACAATTAATTCTGTTGTCATCTGCTCGAAATGCAGTTTGGATTTTATTTTTTTTTTGCCACTTGTTGGCATCACAAATTGCTACCACTATTTCCGCAACATGTTGAAAAATATACAGTTTAAATATTTCATGTTGGAACATTAGTCTTAACTTTTTGTGCTTTACCTCAACTGTCACACATAGTGAAGCCCCCAAGTGCAGGCTCAGAGTGAAATTAGAATCCCAGTTCCAAACAACAAAAACAGGCACACTTTGTAAAACGTAAAAAACACAAAATGCAATAATTTTGAAACAGTTTACTGTTTCGTGCTAAATATTAAGTAATCTTGAATTTGATGACTCCAATAGTTGGGACAGTTTACCCACATGTAGTATCCCCGGTTCTTGTAACCACAGTCTGTAAACATGAACTGAGACCAGTTTCTGGAATTTTGTACTTTTCATGTCTGATATAGGACTGTAGTTGTTCTCGTTGGTGTTTTTGTGTTTCGTGATGTTTTCTTTCTCTAAAAGGTACGCAGGCAGTCCAGTCCACCTCCCACACTGTGGATAAAATGACGCAACATGTGGTTTCGCATTGTGTGGCTGATATTGACAAGTTCTTCCCCAAGAAAGCGATAATCCTGACGGGACCATATGTTGCTATAAAATCTTTCAGCATTGATACACATATCAGAGATGGTCAGGTTTTTTTTTAAAGAAATTAAATGTTTTGTTAATCTTACCCCAGAGTAGATTAAGCATCTTTCTTCAGTTCACTTTAAATAAATTTTGGCCTAGAAAACATGCAGTGTCTTTTTGCCCATCTGTATTTCTAAGGTGCTCCTTTATATATATCAATTGTCTGTTACCAGATAAAATCTTTTTTTTTTGTTTATTTTATGTGAAACCATATGTGAAACCATTATGTGAAACCATAAATAGTTCATATTATGTTCTTATTATGCCTGGAATCTCCAGAAAGAATGTGTGAGCAACACCCTGTGGCTTATTCTTCCCTTCCAACCTGTGATGGGACTATATGTTTGCAGTATAACTATTCTATTTTATTTTGATTTTAAACAACATACACGATTGGTTCATTCTTGCCCAGCCCCTGTCCTTTCTCATTTCCATAAAACCAAACTCTAGCCTTCAAACTTGAAAAGTAAATCTCATGCTTAGTAACAGTGGCTGAAAGGCGAGCTGAGACCCTCTATAGTATTTCTGTTGTTTAGTGTTTGCTGCTCGGACCTTTTTTAGGGACGGACTGGCACAATTTATAATTTTCTTGTCACAATTTAAAGCATTTTGGCAGTATCATCATCTGGGCCACATGAAAGTTGGTTCTGTGCTGCAGATGGCCCATGGGCTGCCAACTGAAGCCCCCTTATATATACCAACTGTGTGTGTACAGTGTTACATGTGTCTCCAACCACCACCTGCATGGGAGTTACAATCAAATTTGACGCAAAAGAAAACAGAGCACACAGGGGAATAATAATGAAATACAACTGGAAATGAAGCAAAGTAAAACTTAAATCAGACCTTTAAAAAGTAATGGTATACAGGAAAACTAGGGATACATCTAACAAAACCTGAAGGAATTAAAAAGTGCTTACACCAGGAACCACAATGGATAACTTCGCTTAATTTGTTTAGACACTGCTGGTGTTCTCTGCTGTTTTGATGCGATGTGTCACAAAAAAACATTACACAAGATGAAATAAAATCTGAGTTTCATGTTGGATGTTTGAACATGAAAGCATCAGTCTTATTTACCTTCAGTCCTCCAACTTTCTTAATAACGACAGTCTTCCACAGTATTGCAGCTTTTCATGCAAATTTCCATCTGGAAGATCAAAAAAGCGGGTTTCTCATTAAATCCGTCCTTCTTTGCCAACAAAATACTTTAAAGGAATTATGACAAATGTGCTTTTTTTCTTCCCCTTTTGTTTCTATCAGGCGTGCGGCATATGTATTTCAACTGATTGCAGAAGTAATATAAAAAAAAAAAAAAAAGTGAAGCCACCTCTGTCTCTTTCTCTGCCTTTCAGGGTATTTCTGATGTAAGTGTCTAAAATGTTCTTTGGGGGGATGCAAATTCACATTTGTTTTTCTGATGCATCAGACTGAGGTATTCGTTAAGGGGTACATTTTTAGTACATGCCCCAGCACACGCGTACACAAAGGTGCGTGATCCTTTGATCCACAAAAATATGCAGCTGAGTGAGTAATTGATTCCCTGCTTCTTGTAAGAACTGCCTCGGTATGCTTTGTGCATGAACATGCGCAAACCTCACATGTATGCCAAATGCGTGAGGTGCTAGTAGTAATAACTATAAATCACTATATGGTGACCTTCTCATTGACAGTAATGGAATAACAGAAAGAGACAGTGTATAATTCTGATGTAAATGAAGACATTTACTTGTTTACATCATGTATACCCCTGATACACAGTAAGGAAGCATCTTTTTTTTCACTCATATTGTTTCACATTGTATGTTTGATATGCTTCCATAACAACAATGGGGCATTGTGGTACTGTATATCCCCTTCTGTGGCAGGCCCCTGCACAAAGCCATTGTTGATGGGGGGCATTCTGATCCCATTTAATTGACTAAGCCCTCCCCCACAGTCTAATGCACCAAACGTGTGCTCCTCCTCATGTGGGATTGCGATATTGACAGGACATGGACAGAGTAAGAGACAATGAGCTGTTCCCTGGAAAGGTGTGGAATGTAGGTTGCTAAAATGAAACCTCTTTGAATTGTTTCCTGTGTTCCCAGAGCACTGACCCGCCCACAGACACGTCTTATTCCTGAGTGGTAGAATATCCCCAGAGACAGGTGTGCAAATGTGTGCAGACAACCCCATCTCCCTCTTTTTCTCTCTTTCTGTCACTTTCTTTCTCTTTTGAATTCCCTTCCACACACACACACACACACACACCTACACACACACACACACACACACACACACACACACACACACACACACACACA
>JBBBVT010000019.1:4354262-4366085 GCA_037177035.1 Craterocephalus eyresii | reverse complement strand
ACAACATATGGTGTTGTGCCAGTTCATACGTAACCAGAAGTTCAGTTCACACAGACAAGAAGAGAGAAAAGCCATTAAATATGCATATTCTTCTCTATTCCCAAAAATAGCTACCAAACTGGGGAAAAAAGAACACCCAAAAGCAGCTGCAACCAACACCTTACTCCACACAGAAAAAAAGCTTTGAGGGAGAGACCAAAAACTGAGCCAACTGTGAACAAAAGTTTAGTTTTCGCACATGCCATCATAACTAATTACCAGTTGTCAACAAGCTCATCCATTGTACCGCAAGTCTGACGATATGAGGCCTTTTTTACGTGCGTGTAGTGTAACTATACCTGGGAGACTGTTATGCCTTGATTAGTCCCTTGATTTAGATTAACAAATTCCCTTGGAATATAACAGGTTCAATCGGTAGAAGAAAAAGGAAAGACAAAAAAAAAACATTCCTATTTTCAGTACCGCTGCCAGTGCAATGAAGGTGTACATTTACATATCAAAGGGTGCTGCACCATGTCTAGAATTTCAACTGTGTTCTGTTGTGATGTTGAAGAGCAGCAGCACTGACATGAGAGGAACCCGGTCTGTCCTCCTTACAAATTCCACTGTTGATACACTTCCTTGTTGTGTCCACAGCAACCCATGAAAGGTGCATAATAGCTGAAGCTGTAATGAGACACTTCAAACATGCTGCTGAACATACAGAGGTGTATGCAACTTGTTAGAGGATAATGTATGTGTAGATACGCGTACCACTTAGTCATACAACCCTGGTTGTGAGTGCGTAAGTAGGTCATCTGCAAGGAAAGGGGGGGAAACACGTTAAATGATCTGCAGTCTTCGAAAGAATGGCCTTTTCTTTCGCTTTTTTCTTGGAAAATTTCCCCTATGGCCAGCAGATCTGATTTGAGTCAAGCATCGACACATTAGAACACCTTCTCATTAAGTTACGATTTCTCATTATTCCCTCCTGTGTCCATTTTATTTCAAATTACCAAGAGATACACCAGACATGCTCGGACCATCATGGGTCTCAGACACATTTAGAAGCTCGCTGAGCTCCCAACATGTTTCACCTAAAGCTGAATATGCAAATGAACCTGTGGAATTTGCTTGACAGTTAATCATGTAGTTGTCTGTAAATCATATCTGCTCTCTCCATTTTTTGAGGAAATGAGCTGCACTTTGTTCCTATGACATCACTTTCACTCCAATTTAATAAAGGTCTTATGATTAAAACCTTTACATTCTGCTCAAATACTCTCATTATGTGCACAATGCTGGATTAATATACTATAAATCTGTTAATCTATTTCCACTTAGATGTGTGGGATGCATGGTGGTCTGGTGGTCAGCATCGTTGTCTCACTGCAAGAAGGTTCCTGGTTCACATTGTCCCGTCCATGGTGTACCCTACCTCTGGCTGCTAACTGCTTTGATTGTCTCCAGCTCCCCCCACAACCCTGGATTGGATTAAGCCTTATAGAAAAAAATGAATGAATGAATGAATGACATGATCAATATCAAATCCAACATATGACTATTTTTTCAAAACAAGTTATTAGTGTAGTTGTGGAAAACAATGGGCGTCATTCACCAAATTAGTTTTTAAGTCCTACAGTCCTGCTTACATTTCTTTCTTTTTTTTCCTTTTTTTTCTGTGGCAAACATGAAAATCTTCGCATCTTGGATTTGCTCTTACCTAAGAACAAATCCTATAAACAGCCAAGAGTACTTTTACGAACAATTGAGTGGAGACATGTTTGAAAAAAGTCAGCTTAAAGTTACAGTGACGACTTGGACAGATTTTTTAAATTAATGAGGAACCTTTTATTATTTTGAAATAAATAGCAAGACATTGCAGATCATGTCCCAACTTTGCGAGAAAAATAAAGAACTTATACGTAAGTCCATCATTCAAGAAGTTAAGACATAATTCTATTGATGGTCTTCCAAACATCACTAGTGCAATAGACTGCAAACCTGCATATCAAAGCACCCTCACCAGATCCATTCGCCTCTTAAAATCATACCACAGCTGGTGGTAATTTGCTTCACAAAATGTAAAGGGCACAGCAGGTGGTGTAAAAAATTTTTGCCTATGGTGTACCTTACCCTCACCTTTAGCAACTACACCATGAGGAAGTGCATCCTAACACCCACAGGGGACCACAATGCAGGCTCATGTCCAAGTTCAGGAGTAATTAATTACTCATTTGTACATAGAACGGCAGAGCAGGAAAGAAAGGATAGTTTAAGGTGCTAATCCAGTCATCCTTTATCCAGGATATCATTATTAGACTTGTTGAGAACCATCTTACATTTGCCACAGTCATTGTGCTTTATGTTGTTTTTTCACTTTTCATTCCTTACTTTTATAATTTGTGGTTGGTCAGTTTAAAAAATATGCATGGTTCTGGTTTACACATTTTACTATTCATGGGATATTGTTCTCATTGTGCCATATAAATGGTTCCTAACAGAAACAAAACCCCAGGGATGTGTTACTATTTCACAATTTACATGCACGGGTTGCAACCCTACTAGATTTTGGACAAGTGGACAAATGTACCTATTACATTTGTTTTCTGGTGAGATTGAGCACTTCCATTTCCTGCTATGCTCTAGCAGTGGTGTATGGTTTTCACATGTGCGCAAAAGATCACTGTCATGTGAGTTCAGTGATGTGGACCCAAATGCTGAGCAGCCACACAGCCAGACAAGATGATGAACTACCCAACCTTAATAAAGCTTACTGAGGATGCAGGAGAAAAACAGGCTGGAGTGTACAGGTAATCACAGTTCATTAGAATTCACCAAAAGTAAAGACCCAAGGGAAAGTAGAATAATTTAAAAGGAACAAAGAAAGCCCCCAAACTAAGAAAGTACAAGCACAGGCACATTAACATGAACGTGAACAAGCAAAGAAAACAGATGATCTGGCATAGGGACTCAGAGTAGATGGAGCTGGGCAGAATGGGTAACTAAACACAGCTTGGAACAACCAAGATAATAAGGGAGGGGCAGGAGATGTACACAGGAGGTAAAACAACCCCTGAAGAAAAAACTAAGGAGGATTGCACATTATAAGGTGTGTTTACACTTATAACTTAATTCCCTGAAAGCAGACATTTGTCCTGGTCCTCATCATTGTCCTTGTTTTCTCATTTGCTCACACTGGCTACCATGATGGTGAGGAGATAAAGACCCAAATGCAGAACATATCAGGAGGCTGGTAGATCGGGAATAGGAGATTTTGATTCGCTGGATTGGTCAAACACAAAAGCAAACATCATTTCCATCAGAAACCAAACAACTAATGAAAACCCTCCTGGTCCTCCATAGCAGAGATATACAAATTTTAAGTGAAACATGTAATTTCGAGGAATTTTGGCCTAGGGCTTAAAGGGTTAAAGTGGCAAAAAGGGATATTATCGGGGATTGAGACCAAAATAAATGTGCGCCATGATTGACAGTTTCTTCCACCTGTCCTCGCTGTTCGCTACAGCTCTGAGGTAAAAAACTAGAACTATATCTGAATGTAAGCAGTATAAAGGACAAGAGTAACAATTTTATTGTTTTCCAGAGCAAGTCTGAAGGAGCTTTCATTGCAGTAACACTAGATGACAGTTCCGTATCGGTCCAGGAGAAGGTTCTCTCAGCGCTCGTTTTGTTTATCCTCGTTTTTGGATGGAATTACACATCTAGAGCTTCACATTGCAAATTATTAATTTATTATTTTGACCTAGAAATTATGCATTTTTGCTCTTTGCTCCTTTAAATGATCAAGGAAAATCCCAATCAAAAACCTTTGGATTTGGTCATACCCTGACTAGACAGCGTCTCTGCCGTACATTTCATTGACAGAACTTTCAAACTTCCAAACAGTGGTCTGCCTTCCTTTAATTTGCTTTTATGGTGACGTTTTCACCAACAGATTTAACAAAGAACTTAGAATATATTTTAAGCAAACTGTCAAATGATCACCTGTTCCAAAAAAGTATTGAACAATACAGCTTCTGTGATTTGGAGAAGAACACAATGGTTTGATGTTCCTCTTGTGTGTGCACTTTGGGGTTTGCGTAATAGCATTGACAGTAAAACCCTGGACATTTGTCACCTTTGCTGCTTCGTTGGCTTTCTTAGGGAATGGTTTGTTGGTGGCTTTTACTGTAACCGACTCAAAATATGAGTAGCTAGCTTTTTAGATGACTAATGCCTTTCCACTTATGTTAAATAAATGGCCGTCTGCAAGGCCCAATAGTGTTACAAACACTCATACTTTTACGGATACCTCCATAAAAGTGTGAAATGCTCTAATGGAGCAATCACACCAGGCTTAATTTTCATCACATGAAACTTCTGGTTAGTGTTTAGTCCAAGTGTTTATTTACAGACTGGACTTGGGGTGTGTTACATATTTTGCCACTGATGTAATGTCATTAAGGTCTAAAAACACTTAGAATAAAGGTAGAATCATTTTTCTTCTTCCTGAGAGCAAATGCAAGAAAATACAGAGCCCTGAGTGTCATAATAATTCTATGTTCCATAAGAACACCAATCTAAAATCTAGCCATTTTTCATGAACAAGAACAACTTGTTACAATGAGGCGAAATGTAGTAAAATTCCATACAAGTTTCAAGTATCTTATCAAACCAGTCCCTTTAACATTTCCAACTCCACCTGCACCTAAATAGCATTTTCAAGCTGTTTTCAGGCATCATTTACGCAAAGTAGTTTGTCAGCTGGAACTCCAAGACGCCAGCTGTGCTTATTGCAAGATTTGTGTCGAAACTGTAGCAAAGTCTGCATGTGAAACGAGCATTTCCCTAAACACACCACAAGGCTGTCTTCAGCTAGCTGAGGATTACACGAAAATTAGACGGTTATTAGGGGTGAGATTTTCGTCCCGCATCCTAATTGTGGTGATGCAGCATGTTGAGATGGAGAGCAGAGCCTCTCCTGATCCCTGGTGAGATCCTGGCTAATGAGGCCTGGTGTATACCTCCTGCTGTCCACCTCACTTGTATTGCTCTCCCTTCCTTCCTTCTCCACCTGTGCACAGTTTCAGCTGAGCTATGCATGGCTGTCCAAAGGCACTAGTTTAGGCACAGTATGATATATGTATGATGTAAAAAAGCAAGACTGCATAATCGTCACTGTTCCAGTGAAATATAATGTTATTATTTTGGTCTTAATTTACTCAGATTCTGAATAAACTTGACTTTACAGAAACCTTTTGTAGTTTATTGTGAACTCACTTCTTGAGTTCTTTTTTGTCTGGATTTATGGAATAAAAGGGACCCAACAGGAAGTTCTGTTCAGTGACATTATGTCTGCTGATCGCTCTCAAAGCAATTTCCATATCTTGATTGTACCAATCAGGCTCGGAATGACACTCACGATGAATTCAGTTTGTACTGGAGGTTTTTGTTTGGTCTCCTTCCTCAAAGTTGTCACCTCATAAGCGAGATTGAAAGGAACAGAGTGTATTTCCTGTTAGAGGATCTTATAGCTGTGCGGGGACAGTTGCATCTGCTGCGTTGCAATCAAACCAATCATGGTGGTTGATGGTCAATGATTGCTTTCAGATTGGCTTCCCTTCACATTGCTCGCGCTCTTTTTTTCTTTTTTTTTTTTTACTTTTTATACAGACACCTGCTGTAGCTTTGAGATTGTTAAATCACGTCAGTGGAGGAGAGACAGAAGGTCTGAGATGTGTCTGCTGCTATGCATTCACACCTTCACAGCCTCAGTTCATTTTTTATTAGTTGGACTCTAATTAGGTCCCGAATTCATGCACATATAATTTGGGCTGACAAGTGATTATATTTATCTCACATTGCAAAAAACAAAAAAAAAAATGTTTTTTCCGAAATCTTTTGGCTTACCTCTTCTCTCCTCAAAAGCACTTTCTCATTGTTTTAACCAGCTGTTTTCACTTGCTGCCTTCTGAAACATGCTGGAGAGGCCTGGGTCCTGGGGCAGGGAGATAGCATTGCTGCCATAGTGGTTACATGTTAGTCAATTTGAAATACACAGAAAGGAATGTCTCTCATGTGACTCTGGGGCAGCGGAGCGTGACCGACTGCAAGCTCGCCAAGTATGGTTGGTCACACATGAGAGGGCAGGAGACAGGCAGAGGCATGAATGGGGGTGTCATTGCTGTCAGACGTGTACACCTCAGCCGGAGACAAGCCAAGGATGCTGATTCCTGCTCTTGCTTTGACTAATTGACCCTGAGCTGACATGTCAGAAGCCTGAGGAGGAACAGCATATGAACTCCTAAGTTGTTGTTTGGAGAACTCTTGTTAGTAAGGTGAAGTTCTGCTGAACCACGAAACTGCAGCTTGGCTTTCTCACTCTGAAAGGGGAGAAACATTAAACCGGTGAGGACCTGCTGTGTACCTGTTATGAAATAGGTGCAAATGTCCTGTCGACTGAAGTTTCAGCCATACTTTAACAAGTTTTGTTGCACGTATGTGGGTTTTTCTGTGTTAAAATCGTTAAAAAAGCATGGCTATTTGAGAATAAGCAGACAGATGTTCACAAATAATATGAGTTGCTTGAAAGTGGTAGAATAACAAAAATGAACTGAGGGCAGAAAAAGCTCATAATGACTCACAGCATTTGATCAAGAGCTCTCAGCTCGTACATAATGAACACCACATGGAGAGCAAATCAGAGAGGAAGTGTGAACACATGCCAAACTAAGCCCTAACTAAAGTATCATTAACTGTGGAACTTTCTGTTTTATTTGTAGCCCCTGGACTATGAAACCAAGAAGGCATACACCTTCAAGGTAGACGCCTCCAATGCTCATCTGGATCCACGGTTTCAGAGCTTTGGGACCTTCAAAGACACAGCCACAGTGAAGATTAACGTTTTGGATGTGGATGAGCCCCCGGTGTTCAATAAGCCCGCCTATGTGATGGATGTGTACGAGGACACACCCGCGGGCACCATCATCGGCGCCGTGACTGCACAGGATTTGGATGCCAGCAGCAGCCCAGTCAGGTAAAGTTACGTGTTTTCTGTATCTTTAGATCTTGGAGTTAAACAGCCTGCTTTGGTTTTAAAAGTTTGATCATGATGGAAAAATTGTACTTTATAGTCTAGGTCTCCTGCAGACTTGAAAGGGCATAAGAATGCAGGTATTCTTGAGTTGTTTATATGTGGGTGGCATCTATGAGCGATTTTAAATAATAATCAAGCTTTTTAAAATTCTTTAATTAATTATTTTTAGTTTCAATAAATCTTATCAAAGTCCATATTTTCAATTAATTAAACATCAATATGTGTTTTATTTTCTCCTCTCATTTGATCAAAACAATTTAATAATTCATATTTGTCATAAAATGTCAGTTCTCTGGCTAAATATAACCCATCTATCAAGCATGTGTCTTTGTTTTCTGATATACACAAACACAAACACTTGTTAAGATCCAGATAAGTACACCAAACTTAATATACACGCTAATGAGTTTTAATTAGCACATGATGTTGGTGCTCTGTAGAATCAAAGCACTCTTTTGTAATCAGTGGAGTTCGTATTTAGTCCAAGGAGGGCTCTAAGTGAACTTTTTAAATCAACTGCCAGTGTAGGTGGTATATTCACCACAAGCCATAGGACTGTCGATACCAGTTTAAAAGGTTCTTATTGACATTTTCTCATGAAAATATAGCATATTATCCTCAAAGTTCTCTTTTCCAACCATGAACAGAGCGACTTTCTAACCAGCCTTGTTTTTTTAACCTGACCATTCACTTCAAGTTTTTTTTTTTTTTTTCCTGTGGGCATCAATTCAATTTTGCTCCTCTTTTAGCTGTACTTTGTTCAGGCGGTAGTTGGCAAATGACACAAAGCACATTACAGTAAGCATTCAGCCAATAGATGCATATGTCACATAATGGCTTTAATTAGTAATTTACTTCATTCATCAGTAATGGAGGACCAGCTTTTTATTTGAAAAAAATCAACTTAGAGCTGGTTCTCATGGCTGTCAAAGGCCTCATCATTTATTATCATTCTGAGCTTCTTTTTTATACTAATATACTGATTATGAATAGTTTGTGAGTTGGAAAGAAATTTATTTGATTCACTGCTTTCATAAGAGGCTTTTTGTGTATTTCTTTGTTGCACAATAAATGACACAAGGAGTTTTGATGGAGCCTCATTTTCAGGTATGCACCATAACTCCCAAGTCATGTAAACATAGTGCATGGTGCCGTCAAAAACATTGCATGCAGCCAATACAACTAGAAACATCTTATCCTGTAACAATAACATCTTTAAAACATCTTGAATAATGGTCAGAAAATTATTCCAACAACCACAAAAAATAAGAAATTTAGGTGATGACTGCTTGGGCACGGTGCTGAAACAGCAATTCCTGTAAGTCAGACTCGCTGAATTGGAAAGGGTCTTAATTCAAAAACACACTTACACAAATGACTAAGCCTGCAATAAGACAGTTGGGGCAACAGCAGCCTGGGTCATAGAACTGTTTTTAAGCAAACTTGCTGATGTTGCCTTTAATAACACAAAACAAATGAGTAGCTTGTGTGTGACTAAATTTAAGTATTTAAGTCTGGCACCAAAATGCATTGGTGGCCACAGAAGGAAAGGTTTGTCCAAAGAAATAGATTTGGGAATCATTTGTAATTGATCAATAAATGCAGAAACTTTATGCTACTAATTCTGGAAGGAAACATCTTGAAAATAAAATAGACCTTGAAAGTGAAATATGTTTTAGAGCCCCCACTTAGCGTTTTCAGGGAAGCTGACACCATTTTAAACAATAGGTTAATCAAACTTTTAACCCTCTGATGCATAGAATCCACTTCAGTGGATACCTATTCAAAGGCCGCTTTCTATTATGCAGGGGTGTGGATAATATATTTGCAAATTAGTCACTTCAACAGACATCAATGAATCATCCAATCATGCTGCTACTCACTGTAGAACAAAAAAAATAATTATAACATCTGAAATTTATCCAGACATTGTAATTAACAAGTTAGCCAACCAAGTTGATTAACAGGACAAGAAAATAACACATCTATATATTTCTACAGAAAATTTATGTTATACATATGACAGCATGTTATCTTTTTATAAAATATAGATAAATAACCTAAAGTAAAAGTCACTTAATATTAAAAATAGATTAGAAAAAATAGCACTGTACATGTCTGTGGGAAAAAAAAAATGCTTTTTGTCAATAAGCATCAGAACAGAAAAGAGCAAATAAATTAAATAAAAGGTAATGTGTAACATTATCAATTAAGTTCAGTTGAATTGTTAATTATGGTCATTTTGAATTTCCTCCAAAACATCAACAGATACCACACAAAAAAATCGTTTCAATTTAATGAAACTCACTGAAAGAAAAATGTAAAGTGAATCCAAACTTATAAGAACTCAATTCCATCCATCCATCCATTTTCTGAACCGCTTAATCCAAGTGGGTCGCGGGTGTGCTGGAGCCTACCCCAGCTGTCAAGGGGCGAGAGGCGGGGTACACCCTGGACAGGTCGCCAGTCTGTCGCTGGGCCGAACTCAATTCCTTTACATGCAATTATTCCAGAGGGCAACTGAGCACTGCTGAATTTCAACAAAGCAAAAATTAAAAGAAACTTTGCTGAGACAAAATTAAACTTTTTTTTATTTTTTTACCATCAGATTTTTACTATTGTTTTCAATTTACATAACGTGGCACAAAATATATCACTTCCACCAGATTTACCTTTTTTAAAATCCATCCTGGCCCTTGCCTTTGTCTTTTCCTCTGAGCTCACATTTATTTTCAATTTCAAATAACTTATACCACATGGAATGAGATTTTTTTTTTTTCACACCATTAGTGCTGCACTATCCTCAACTAAATAATGACACTTCAATGCACAGTGTTTGCTATATATTCCTTTAGTTGCTTTATGATAGTCTGATTGTTTGATGACTCTTATCATTTGTTTCCTCTGCAGCAGGTAAGCTGAATTAGCAACATTCTTCTGTGCCTCCCCCAAACCTCCACACAATAGGTTATTTATAGAGCTATCAGGGGGCAGTTTAACATTCATAATAATGTTTGGTTCAACATAGCTTTCATTACACAAAATATTGCAATAGTTGTAGACATCAAATTAATGTTACAGACAGTTACATGAGGAATTATGAACTCAATTTTGCAGCTCATGTCTTTGCTCTCACCACAATGTTCTTATAAACCAGCTTCCCTTGTCTTTCTGTCACTTTGTGTGTCTGACCTGTTCGACCACAATAGCTGCCTTTGACGCGCATGACGGGTGGCAGGTGTTAATTTATAGTCCTGCTTATATTGTGTGGGGCTCCTCAACAAGGCTCATAAATGGAACCATGACCACAGTGGGTGTCCTGTGTTGTCTGGCTGGATATTCTTTGTGTTCCCTTTAGAATGTAGCCTCTGTGTATTAGTGTAGTATGTGGTTGTTGCTTTTTTCTCATGGAGTAACCCTGCCGTACATCAGATTGGGCCCCTTTTGATTTTGGTGACTGGATTAAGGATAAGGACACTTTGTTGTGTTCCTTGGGTCTGCTGTGGAGTGTTGCTGGTGTGCGGTTGGGTATGCATTCTCTGTATTATGACATTGACATTGGAGGGAGGATAGTGGCATCGTCATGAGGAAGGAGTGTGCTTGACTCCTCACAGCAGTTAGTTGGGTGTTAGGTGCAGAGGCAGTACCCACATGAATGCCAGCATCCAACATAAGACATTCTGATAAAATAAAAAAACAAAATAAAAAAGATGTTGTGGGTCTAATTAAAGTATTTGATGTCATTTAGACTGTAATTTGGGATTAAGTACATGGATCCAAGCACGTTAAGCTGTCTCACTATTGGACCAAATATCCCATGTTATTTCGTTGAGGATAACCGAACTAAAGAGGGAGATACTGTGTAAGTGCAGCCAGTGATTGAAGGTTTTGGATCTCTAATACATCCTTCAATGTCTACAGTCACCATTAATCAATGTCATCATAGCATTAATCATCAGACTTTTGTCAGCTTTACTCATTCATCTGAGGTCTAATCAATCTATGTAAAACATTTGACTCTGTCATGTAAAATCCTGCTAGCATCCTCTGCTGTGCAGGTCAGCACTTTTCTGTGGCACTGCAACGTGGAGGCAATATTCTACCTTTATTACTGGCTTCATTATGCATGGTGGGACCTGACATGTGCACTCTAAAAATAAGGTGTTCTAGCAAATTATTGAGTGTATTATGTGATTGATTTTTTTTATAAGGTAGCTGTTGGTTCTCCATGTGGCTCAGATCACTCTTTGCAAACATTTTTCGTTGAGATTTATTCTATTAGACACAGAGAAAATATCCCCACATTATGATAAAAAACTATTTTCTAATTGTAACGAAAGATGTAGATTTGAAGAAAATGTTCCAAACAAAAGTTTAATGAAATACAGCTTGGTAGGTTACATTTCTTTTTTCAAAAATAGAATAAAATGAAATAAACTTTATGTCATTGCACAATGACATGCACCAATTCTGTAGCACTAACAGGGTTTACCTCTCACCAATTGCCTTTGCTGATTACATCTTGTTTAACGACCGTGATCTATGGGGTGCCCTTGGGACCTATAGTTGGACCTGTTTTACTTCATTTGACACTGCCACCTCTCCACCGAGCAGCTGTGCACCATTAAGCCAAATTCACAGTTCAGTTAAATATCTTTTTCCTTGTTACTGTAGCGTTCAATGCCTCTTCTAATTATAAAAGCCAACGGAGCACCACCCACCTTTATATTTACTTGATTTTAGGC
>JBBBVT010000019.1:4324796-4340251 GCA_037177035.1 Craterocephalus eyresii | reverse complement strand
AGGAGAAAAATGTCATAAATAAGGAAAATATTTGTACTTAAACTTTTGCACTAAAATTTTACACTTGGCACCCCATACTTCTTATATTTAAGAAATCTCATATTTTTTTTAGTGAGATCTACTCAAGAAAGAAATAGTTGTGATAATTAGAATAAATCAGATTCTTTGGAATAGATGAATAAATCAAGATTTGCAATTCCAACACCTGTTTATTTTGATATTTCATTTAACCTTTATTTTACCAGGCAAAACATTAAGAACGGATTCTCAGTCACAATAGAGCCAATCAGTCACTCCAGGCAAAAGGAGGCAAAAAAACTTACTCACCTTGGGTGCCAAAACTGTCAAGGCCTCACACTGATGGGGGAAGTTAAAGAGAGACTGAAAAACTGTCATTTGAACTTAGTTTATGCCAAGATTACCATATTATTACCATGCATAAGCAAAACAAGGCCAGCTGGAACCAATATATCAGCTGGGGCATGAAGGCAAAACAGGGAATATACAGAGTAACAATGGAGAAAAGTGAATAAAATTCCTTTGACCTTCCCCTCCTCACTGAATGTGACTCATATAAATGACAAAATGAGTGCTTACTCTCTAACACAGAAGAAAGGGATGTGCAGTATGCCCCACTGATGTGACTACCTTGATAAAAGAGGATTCACAAAAGTTCCAAGAACATGCTGGAAGAGCCAGTGCTAATTTTGTGCGAAAGACTGTAGCCAGAGCAAATTAATTTGTGGTCCAATATATCATGAAATTGAATCAATTTTACCTCATGGACCCTAAAAGTTACTCCCCGGTTCCGAAAAACTTCTCTGTGCTAAGAATAGGTTTGAAACATACAGTCATGTGATGGGGCCACATGTGACACTTCCCTGCATGCACTTACTTGGCCCCTTTGAAGTCTAACCAGGAGGACATGCAGTAAAAAGTGGAACATGGCAGGATGAGGCAAGGGAAATGAATGCATTCGCCATCCTTTGACAAGCCCAGGTCCGAACCTCTGATCCACTTTTACCTTTTGGACACACTGTCTAGCAGCTTTCTGACCGGCAGTAGCCTTGGAAATGCATTCTCAAGATGCAGAGTGCGATCTGATAGGCAGGGACAGGAAATACAAACACCACTGGCACTGCAGACAGGTTCAACAAGAGTTGGGGAGGCAGTGCACAAACAAAACCGTATTTGTGCGCAACATACAAGGTGTGTTAAAATGCCTGACCTCCTGTCAAGAAAAAGTGCTGGGCTTTGTCAGTGCAGCAAACTTGGCTTGACAGGGGTCAGACAGCATGGCTGTAGCAGACAGGAGCAGGCAGGTTCAACCTGACACATCGCCTCTCCCCTGTATATGTTGTCGCCCTCTATTCAACCTACCGTCCTTACACCCCAGGCTGTCTTCTCAAGTTGGTCCACTTCTGTGTTTTTATTTTTTTTCTCCCTGTTATCTATCATAACTTATCTGATATTCCTTTAAAGCAATGCATTCTGCACAGAGATTACAAAATAATAGATCCCAACTGATTTCACAGCACACAAGGAAAGAAAGCAACACACTGTTTTGGGTGGGGTTAGGCACTTACACCACTTTTAAAGTAAGTGGTGGAATATAGTGAGAACTTTGATAAGACAAGCCTTTGATATGGAGTCGTTTCTCATCTCTTTCTGAGAGGCACATTTGGAGAGTATTTGATATCAAACACAGCACTATCAGACATTTTTTTTTTTAATTTTCTCTTTCGTACATGGACCCCAAGACTTGTGATGGAGCTCAGAGGATACTCTGATTGATGTAAGGTTATACTGGGAGGAGTGTTTTCTTTTACTTTGTCAGACCACATTCTAACCTGTAGAGATCAAGGAATAGGCTCTGCTTCACTACTTAAGGCTTTTCCCAACAAATTTTCAAGATTTCTTTGATCAAATCTCACAGAATTGGAGACTGTTTATGCTTTTGATTGCTAAAAAATTGTCAAATCTCCTGGTTTCCCTTCTTTCAGATAACACAGGTGGAATTGTGACAAAGCGGAGCGGCTTTAGAAGACGGTTACAGGAGATCTTTTTCCTTCCTGTTGTGATCGACGACAATGGCTACCCGCCCAAGAGCAGTACAGGGACCCTGACTATCCGTGTATGCGGCTGCGAATCGAATGGTTCCTTGCTAACATGCAGCGCAGAGGCCATCTTTCTCCCTGTGGGTCTTAGCACGGGGGCTCTGATAGCCATTCTTCTTTGTATTGTCATCTTATTAGGTGAGATCTACTGTCCTCTGGTTTGAAAGTAATGTTTATTATCACACATTGTCATTGATAACCACACATTTTGGCAGTTTCCAAGGCTGTTAAAGATAATGTAGCGTTTGTTGATCACCATCTGTGATCTCAATAAGTCAACTCCTCTTACTTCCAGTATTTCTACTCTTTTGAAAGGAATAATGAGAAATATATGCATAAATAATATTCTTAGATGAGAGAACTGATTTCATGCTCACTTTGGTAAACATAAATAATTAGCAACATGGCTTAGCTTAGCAAAAAGATCAAAGGCTAAAAGAAACTGCTTGCATGGCACCATACAAAGGTAGACAAATCATCTGCCAAGCATCACTAAAGGACACTGAAGAACAAAGGTCTTGTTTGTTAAATTTGTCAGGGACCACACTTGGCAGTTTTATTGGTCTTTGTGTGCTGGTCTGCTTCATGGCCACGGGTGCAGTGACGTCCCAGAGTCTCCACTGGTTGCCTAGCAATCTCGTAGCAGCAACAAGACTTGAGTAGAGTAGTATTGATCCTCTCGTCTAACTCTTGTCAAAAAGAGAGGACTTGACATTTTACAAAATGTCAAACTACTGACATTTTTTTTTCCACAACTATTCCTACACTATTGGTGATTTCAGCTGCCTTTAAAAGTTCAAGAGATTTTTTTTTCTTGGCAGTGTGCGAGCTGTCTGTCTATTATCCAGTTAGAATACAAAAGCTACCAAACTGAATTTCAGAAAACTTGGCAGAGACCTGGAACGGTCCCAGTAGATACTTTATTCAGTTTTGGTGGTTAACCAAATAATTTTAAACCTGAAAAACTAGGCATTAGCTGCAGAATGTCCAGATCCAGAGGAGTCCCCATGGAAGACTGAGGATGCTGGAGGGACTATGTCTCTCAGCTGGTCTGGTAGTGCCTCAGGATCCCCCTGGATCAGCTAGAAGAACTTTCCAAGGAGAGGGAAGTCTGGGCTTCCATCCTAAGGAAGCAGCTTGTGCCTGTCTAAATTCATCCTGTTTTGAAGGCGCTCCAGAGACTTTTTTCTTGCCCTGTTTTTTTTTAATGAAAAACCACAAACTAAAAAAATGTGCCTCATATGTGAGCACATCTCTGGTTTGTGATGCTAATTTTCAAAAGACACCTAATGCAGTGCTTCAATATGCAGATCCCTGCTCACACACATGCTTCAAATGCAATTTTTTTCATTTTTGTCCAACAGAGATGACCCTCAAGCATTGGGCTGGCTTTTCTCCATAAGTGTCTGCATTTAATTATAGATCCCATATGAATTTAGTCATTCAATGCTATGTTTAAGATCGAAGGTAGGGCCATTTAGCTCTATAAACTAAATCCAATCTTGCTGCCCCATCGCTGCTTCTCAAGCTACAGCTTTTATGCTTCCCACAAGGTCAGTGTTGTAAAGCTCCCTCTTAATTCTGTGCTATTTATGTCAGAACTCATTTGCATAGTTAGGAGGACGTAAATGTAGGTTTATGACATCAATTTCTAAATTAAGAATGTGGGGAAAGATGGTTGTTAAAGACATCAAGGGAAGCTATGACCTTCAAATTTAAATGTATTTACTTTCCTCTATTTCTAATTTATGGTCCAACAAAGACTCTACTGTTAAATTTTTGGGATATCTCATAATTAATCTTCATTCATCACCCTCATGAATGCATTCATGCTAAATATTTGCTTGAATCTCTGTGTTTTATGTTATTGAACATAAAAGCACACAGCAGATTGTAGTGGCGTGCTGAAGAGCTGTGTCGGTGTCTTGCCGTCTGAAAACTGACTTCAAAGCTCCAAGTTGACTCACCCCAAGGCTGAGCCTGATGCCAAACTGACATGCTGTCCCTGAGAAGGGAAGTGGCAGAGAGTGTCAGAACTCGCATTGAGAATATAAACATCTAGCTTCTGTACTATATTTACTAGGATGATCCAGTTGTCCTATAAGGGGAAAAAACAAAACAAAACATGATTTTTGTTTAACAAACCAGTGCTGAAACTCTCATTTGCATAACCTTTCTCTTCAAACTGATGTGGACTTGGGTGCACAATCAGCCATAGCGCCCCCACTTTAATGTTTTGCTGAAATCTACTAAAAGACCACTAGGGGGAGCTGGCATACTTAAAAAAAAGCTGTTGAACCTACTTGTGAGTGAGGGAAAGCACAGAGGAAGTTACATAAAGAAAGGTTGAAAGGAAGATACCCATTCGGGCTTTTTTTCCCATTGTATTTATTGAACTCTTTCTTTTCACTGACTGATTTCAGAGTTATTCTGGCCATTGCTCCTCATCTGAGGTGAGGCTGTACATCACAAACCTGGAGGACAAACACATATTTTACTGCATTATTCAGTGAATAGACAGAGAAAGGGACACAGGAGGAGATAGACACAGAAAGACAGATTGCATTGACAAGAGAGAAGGGAGAGCATGAAATTTACTGCAACACTATGTGCTGAAAACATCATAATGCTAGCTTACCACAGTGTCTGAAATGTTGAGAACCCAAGGCTATCTCTTGAGGGTTGTGTTAAAAACAACGACAACAACAACAACAAAACCCTGTTGCTTTGGGAATATTCTTAGCACTACAATTTAACCCACAGTAATATTTACAGTTTTCACCACCAGCTATTAAGAATAAACAGAAGTCAGTGCAGTACCCAAAGCAATCCAGGATTTAGAAAATGGTTAGAAATGGAAATGGAATTAGGGTTTGATGTGGTTGAAACATGACTGTTGTTTCAACCTTCTATTAAATGCCATTTTGAAACAAGGGCCAACTGTGTGAGTGCAATAATGAACACTGTAACATGTGAGCTAGATGTCTGAACAGGATTTATAGTCATTTACAGTTATACAATCTGCTCTGTGAGGCTGTACTTAGGCGGAGTGGGGCTTTGAGTTAATTGCAAATGTCAGCATGTGAACGTGTTTCGTTGTAGAAAGCAATTTTTGTCATCTTTGAGATGTGTGTTACCATGCTATAATGTGATAATTTGCTTATGAACTGGTTGAATTTGTTTAGTTTCGCTGACACTTTGTCCTGGACAAATGAAAAAGATTAAACTTTGACAAATCAAAGTGGGAGGGAAAGTCAGGGAGAGTCCATTTTAGGATTATCTGTCTGAAGACATTCATCTAATAGCTGTTGAGCTACAGCATTTGAGACAAGACTATTGCAGCTACAAAACTTATATGTCTTTTCCAGCCAATCGGAAGGTTGCCGGTTTCATCTCCACTTCCCCAGACTAAAGAATTGTCCCTGAGCAAAACTATGAAGCCTACATTGCCTCCAATGCATCCCTCGGTGTGTGGGTGTGTGCAGTACATGAAAAAAAACACAAAAAACTATGTATTGTCTGTAAAAGGGTAGATTAAGAATGTGTGTGAATGATTTAGACTGTCAAATTTCTACTTACCAACTGAGAAGAGTTTCTATACATCTTTACCCTGAAAGGAGCACTCTCTAATGTGTCATTAGTGAAGTTGACAACAAGCCTTGACTTCCCCATAGCTACGCTGCTAGTGTGGCCAAAACTGACATCTCAATATCTGCTGTCTAGAGAACTTCAGCTAAACTAAAGGCCACTTTAATCTGAAGATTTTGGCATCTTTTCAGTTGCAAATCATCAAAAAAAACATTCTTCAAAGTGTCTCTTGCTTTACCACAAGTGAAGCTCCAGGGCTCAGTCCAGTGGATCTGTGCTGTAGTAGTCTAATGCAATTTCCTTGATTTGTTTCCCCAGTTATCGTGGTGCTCTACATGGGCTTGAGGCGGCAAAAGAAAAAGGAAACCCTCATGTCATCCAAAGAAGACATCCGAGATAATGTGATCCATTATGATGATGAAGGAGGCGGGGAAGAGGACACGCATGCGTTCGACATGGGGACCCTGCGCAATCCCAAGGTTGTGAAGGAGAACCTATTCCGCAGGGATGTCAAGCCGGAGATGAAAAGAGGTCCCAGGCCACCTTTCTCTCAGGACAGCGCTGACATCCGAGACTTCATCAACCAGCGTCTGAAAGAGCACGACATAGACAACTCAGCTCCACCTTATGACTCCTTGGCTACATATGCTTACGAGGGTGATGGCTCTGTGGCAGAGTCTCTTAGCTCCATTGAGTCCCTCGTAGTAGACCCTGATCAGGACTATGATTACCTCAGTGACTGGGGGCCCCGCTTTAAGACACTTGCAGGGATATTTGGGCAACAGCCAGAAACTCAATTGGACTCAGCAACCACAGAGGACACGCATTGATGTTATTCACGGACTAAACATGTTCACAAGGTTCTTTTTGGTGGCTTCACACTATGTTTTAGCATTATTTTCCTCCAGTATTATCTGTTTTCATTTTTCCATCTGACTCTTTTCTATTTTATGCGGTACTTTACCATGCTCAGTCCCAAAATTGTAAAAAAAAAAAAGAAAAGAAAAAAATGTAATTAGGTAACACATGGTAACATGATTCGATGAGCAGCCATTCAATTTTCTTTCAATTGAATGTTGTTTCTTGTCTTACAATTTCTTTCCTCTTGGGAAATACGTACGGAAATGTTGACAATTCCTGGAACATCCTTTAAAGTGCCTCAATATAATTGTTCTTTCACTTGCTCTTTCTCGGCACATACCCAGTGTTGGTTTTTTTCTGTTTTTTTTTAGAATTCCAGAGGCTTAGCTGATTCAGTCAGTGTGCTGTATTGTGCTCTGACTGGTTGAGGCATCAAGACTAAGTCAGCTCTTTTGGAAGAATGAAGTGGCCCGAGTTTGGCCAAAGATGTTTTTGAATGTTATTTATTCTTCTATTTATTTATTGACTGATTGAGTTTTATTGGCTGTTTGTGTATTTATCTATTTATCTCTCAGTCATCAGTCTGTATTTTTTTATTTTTGGAGACACAAAATGATTTTGTAATTACTAAAGGCCCACATAAAAATGTATGTTTCTGTTAGGTGGGTCTTGTGAATAGACTTGTACTAGAGTTGTAAAAAGATAAATTAGGGCTAAATACTGCAGTTCGGTCATGTAATAAGCACTGTTTTCTTAAATAAACCACACTTGGACAAATGTTTTCTAAATACTTATTTATTGCTAATCACATGGCATATCCACCATTATGTTAAAATAACTATTTAGAATAAGGTTGCATGGACTGGATGGACTGGACTGTTGTACTCAAGGGTAATTGGGTAGAACCACACACACAATACATGATATTGCATAGAATCCTTCAATATGGGTGCATACCAAACCATGAGCAGTGTATCAAACAAAACTTTTTTTTTATTAACTTGTCTTCTGGTGATGTGTTAAGTGTTGAAAGCTCAGTGGATCTCTACTCAGCTCCATAGAATACTTCCAACATGCAATATCGATCGATAGATATGCAAGGAAATTTCAAGTTAAAAAAAAGTCAACTCCTGTAGAGTAGTAGTTATGCAGTATGTGTGGGCCGAAGCAAGCGTGGCAACTATGACAGACTGGTGCTGTGATGCCTGATGGGATGAAAAACTTCCTGAAGTACTCCCTCTTGCACTGGGGGTGCAGCAGCCTGTTTCTGAAGGAGCTTCTAAGAGCCCCCACAGTTTCATGCAGAGGATGAGAGGTGTTGCCCAGTATTGATGTCAGCTTGGCCAACATCCTCATTCCCCTACAGAGTCCAAGGGGCTGTCAAGGACAGAAACCGGCCCTCCTAAACAGCTTGCTCTGTTCATTTCTCTACCTCTCCGTGATCCCACATTCCCAGCAGACCACTGCATAAAACACTGCCCAGGCCACTGTGGTAGAAAGTCCTCTACAGGCCTACTAAGCGTCCTAAGAAGGTGGAGACTTTGGAATTATTTGGTCCCTTAAAGCTAAAATGACAATATGTGGACAACAATTGAAGCCAAATGACAAATGGATTTTTCAGACCAGATATGTATTCATGCATGTAACGTCACCATAAGGGAGAACAAAGGAAGCTAATAAAATAAAAACAACATGTGGCAAATATTTCGTAATGCTAGTCAGAAATGTCAGTTAGTGATTTTGCACTTTAAAGTTCTTCCTGATTTCCTTAACTTTACACAGTGATTATCCATCTTTCAGATTAAGTCTATGTTAAGGCTGGGATGCTAACATTGATATCAAAGATGTGTTGACTCTTCATTTTGATCATTTGAAATCAACAAAAGCTGAAATAAGCCTTAAATAAACACTAAAAACACTTCATACTTATTGCATAATATCAAAATGCAATATGATGAAAAGTAAGGCACATGAAAACCTCCTTCCCAGATTACACCAGGCTGACCGAAAAAACCTTCCTACAAATAAGGACTAACCATTAGCTTTATTGATTGGTTCTCCTCAAACAAATTAGCAAATAAATGCTCGTGGGAGTGAATGTTGGTTTTCCACTCAAAGCAATCAGGGAACAAGAATCACAATTCACCCAGAGATTCAGTAAGGTACCAAACTGGACAATTCTTCCAGTCGCTGAATAGAGTGGCTGGGGCCTTTCTTGCTATGGTCTGGTGACGACCTAATTGATGGTCTGGATGAGAGCCAAAGCAGGGACATACAATCCGCAGCTTTTACCAGAGGATTTGAAGTGATTCCTCTTTCTGTCTCTCTGGCGTATCCAACAGGAATTCCTAGGCAGAGCTTCAGTAAATGTGTAGCGATGTGTTTAAATGAGCATTAAATGATCTATGATCCTTGCAGGCAGCAGGAATTGCAAGGGCAGTGACATGACTTAACTCCTACACCCTCTCTGTCCCTCTGAGTGATAGTGGTCTGTAATGTAACACCAATAGTGATGACAATAATTGTATGTCATTGGGCATTCAGTCATAGCACTGTACTTCACTCTTATCATCTTTTTTTGATGTAGTGGGTTAGCAGCATATTAATAATCTCAAAATTGTAGGCTCTAGTTTGAGAATTTGAATTTTTCATCTGTTAATACCATTACCAGCAACACTGCCTCAAGCTTTTACATGCTTGTGACCCATTATGTAAAATACAGCTCGTCAAAATTTCTGCCTCTGTGAATAACAGCAATGCTGGTAAAAGATTACCTAATTTATAATGGGTCTAAAATCCAATATGGTGATTCTTTTTCAAAGCAAAACTTTGGTGATCCTGCATGGCTAGTAGTTATTAACACCTCCTAGGGCAAGCATCACAGTTTGTTAACCACTTTTGTAGTAAGGTAAGAGGCTTTTGCTTCTTGCTTGGAGGCTTTTTGGACATTCTTCTTGTAAAAGGATTTAAAAAAAAAAAAGATAAACTGAAAACATAATAATATAGGACATAATGCATCAGTCACATGTCATAGGGACTACATTTCAAGATATTATGCAGAGACAAACAAAACAAACAGACATGTCAACATTATTTTTTTCATTTTCTGTTTCTCAAGAACCTGACCCACTGCAAAAAAAGTGAAAGGCTACAAAGGACTTATTCCTCTGTGATCAATGATGCAATTGTGGGGTGTATCATTGATGGACAAGCAGCTGACAGAGGATGGATCAAATGGTCAGACGGCATGGAAACAATCATCTTATCCTAAACAGAAACAAAAGAGTTGATTGTGGAACAGGACTCAATCAATCACCCTACATGGGAGAGGAGGTGGAGGTGATGGAAAAATAAGAACCTTTAAGTTCAGCTGGACAATTACTAGACTGGAAATCCAACACAGAGACCACGCGCATGCAGGGCCAGTGCAGACTCGACTTCTAAGAAGCTGAGACATTTAATGTCTACACCAAGATGATGCATATCATCAGACATTTTAAGTCTGTTGTGGAAACTGCTATTAGCTTTGCAGGGATTTGTTTGAGCAGCAGCATCAGAGCCAGAGACTTAAAGAAGTTGAATAAACTGAGCAGGAAGGGTTGTTGTGTGATGCGGATGCTGGAGCTGATTGTCCAGAAAAGAATGCCGAACAAGTGGCTAAAAGATAATGGACGATTCTTCACATAACTGAGTGAAGAAACAACAGTGAGACAATGAAACAATCAGTGAGAGGCTTTGTTAAGTCCAGTGCAAGTCAGAAAGGTAAGAGAGGTTATTCCTGCCAGCAGGAATTACTACGGTGGCCCAGAAGTGTCATGGGAGTTGTGTAGAAGTTTATTTTGTAATGTTGTGGCTGACTGCAACACTGAAATTTCCAGTTGGGATTAAGAAAATATATTTAATTCATTTCATATAAGCATTTAAATTAGTGCTCTAATACAGAGATATAGATTATCAGGGAAAAGTAGCAGACTTTCAGCACAGGTGAAGGAGGCTGCAGCTGAGAGGTGGGAATAAATGTGTGAGTGAGTGATCTGTTCATGTTGTGAGTCAAGCCAGGCTAGGTACTGTGAGCTGCTGAGTGATTCGTTCATGTTGTGAGAAGGGCCAGGTTACTGTGAGCTCCTTACTGAGAGTCTTCTGTTTGTTCACAGATCATAGCACCAAGGGAAATGGCGAATTTGGTTGATAAAAGAAACATGAGCTGTTGCTTTAACCAAAAACACAAGAAATAAATTCATATATTATGCATGTGTAAGTAGAGTATCTGCTACATCAGTTTTTTTTGTTTTTTTTCTAAACCTGTAAAACCAGTTGGAGCAGCATTTACATATCTCACCACAGATGTGTCACCCCTCTTTTCTCTCAAGCACAATTATGATGCAATTACAGCATACCTGTAGGTTGTTGGTCCATTTAGTGACAGAACTATCACCCGAGAAGTGTGTCTTGGAATCGGAAGTTATTCAAATTATTCATGACTCAGAGATCAGAAGCAAATCATCAGGACTTTAAGATCCCGCAGGTAATAAATGGGCACAACACCTGCAGCTGTTTCTGCATATAAGATGACAAGATGAAAATCACCTGGATGGTGCCTTATCACAGGTAGGGTATATACTGTATTAGATTCTTGTATATCATACTTTAAAAGTTAATTGTGTCAACTTCATCAGTGAGCATCAGAAGAGACCCCTTGGTTCTGCAACAGAGAACCACGACAACCTGTGGGGCATTCAGCCCTTTTGGTTCATATTAGCCTCTAACCACCATTCATTTTTAATGCTAAATTTGTCTAATTGTCATATCATTCATTTGATTCTTTCTGGTTGAAGCTCTCCAAAGCTGGAGAGAGAAGGAGCAGATTGCAGCCAAACATCATTAAAAATAAACTTCTCTAAAAATAAATATCTATAAGACCTTACGCATTTCGCTTAAATGTTTTTTTCAGTGCAACTATATAAATATACAGTTGCGATACCAGTTGCATATGCAGCCTTTTTTTGCTACTTATCCCATTTAAAAAACTCTGAGATTGACACAACACTGGGAGATTACAGGAGCAGCATAGGTTTTGAACATTTCTTTTATTAAATGCTGAGTCAAAGATGAGATACTGTAAGGAGCCGCATGACATCAACACACAACACTTCACCAGCAGAAGGGTCTCATTTAAAATATATCTGTAGCTGCGTTTCCATTATCCCCCAAATTGTTACAAACCTGAATATTGCAATAAAATCCTGGCAACACCTCTTTTTCGAAAACCTCTAACTATGGCTAAAAACTTTTTACGCTCAGTATTTCAGATGTACTGATATACAGAAGTATTTCGCAGAAGTGTAATGGAAACTATTTTTCCACATCTCCACTTCACCAGACGTGAAATGGAGGATCACATGACCAGTTTATTTGGAGTAAAGATGGCGTGGAATGTACGAATGGTGTACGAGACCTGAATCTTTTTTTTTTTTACTAATAATTAAACAGAAAAATACAAGTGCCATCTTTGATAACAAAGAACAGCAAAATGTTCCAAAACATAAAATATTTTGTATCACATTTTCTTCACAATGTTGTCTCGTGGGACAAAATTTTACGAGAATTAGGGATTATGCGCTAAATGCAATTCAATGGAAACACCGCCACATTGCAATGCACTTTGAGGAAATTTTACAAAAATCGAGTTGTATCAAAGTGACTCAGTGTTTCACAAGGTTTCACTGTCCCCATCCCTACTGTGACTTCACACACCCATGTGGTTTATGCCAATCTGATGCAAATCTTAAACGGTCCACATAATTTCATTGAATTGTCACTTTTTTTTCTCTCTCTCTGCCCGAACACTTTACACTATGATGAAAAGCATTCAAAACGTATCATTTTGACAACAGCCAAAGGATGTAGCTTCAGCTGAATTTCTAGTTTTTCTCAAATTTAACTATAAACCAAAACACGGTAGTAAAAATAAATTCTTTTTGGGATTCATTATGAACAAATCAATTTAGTGGTTTAAACATAAAGCTCAGTCTGGAAATTTCACTGCTTTCACTCACTATTTTTTTAAAGTTAGACAAATATCATGCATCTTGCATTAAAACAGATGCTATAAAAACACAACACATAAAATTTGCTTTGTTCTTGAATTAGTCACCGTAAAATGTTACCCCATCAACTAAACTCATGAAACATGCTGTGTACATGAACCCCATATGCAAATGAATCCTTTTTTGAAAGTGTTGTTGAATAGTTCAAAACCTAGTTTTCATCTTCATTACGGAATTGTTTTATCTGCATAATTTCTCAATTTTCCAAGAAACAGCTCTGAAATATAATACTTGATTATTTGTCAGACCAAAAAAATAAGAAAGATTGCTTTGGAATCATGGTCAGTAATTTTGTCCCTCTTAAAATAGCAGAAAACAATATGAAACTGATTGCATGGCAGCTCCAAGCCACCTATGACTCACCTTTTGGGGAAATTGTCTGTGTAGATGGACGATACAGAGACATTAGCATTAACAAGGGGGCAGTGGAGGGTGTGGGAGTTAGAGGGTTCCCATCCTCTGCATAAAAATGAGGGAATTGGCACAATGTATGCATAAGATTAAGTCAGAGCAACCAACACCTTCAGCCAAAGAAAAAAAAAAGAGATGGCATTGATACTGTGTTTGTTGGATTTGTTTCAACCCTCCGTGCCCTTGTTAGCAACACTGTGCAGTCTTATTGTTCAGCTTCACCTCTAACTGCCAGTACTGCACTGCAAGCCAACTCCATAAAATCAAAACACTATACTCATTTTCAGCCACTTATCCATAATTGAATCAGAATGACAATCTGACTTTGAAATGTAGGGAAACATCATAATTTACTGTGCAGCCAAGCACTGGGAGCATTGTTTGGTTGTGAACCAGGTGTTTACACCCTTCACATACTGAGTCAGACAAGCCTAGCTGTCACGAGTCAATAACGACAAGTTGTCAAGTCGCCTTTTGTATAAAGTCCTCTATTGTTGAGGTACAGAACAATTTGCTTATGCTAAAATAAAGCAATACATGCATCACAGAGACTGTTCCGCTAATACTTTGCACTTTGACATCAAAGTTGTGCCTCAGTTTTTAACGGAAACCTTAATGGCGACCCACTTCCAGGTTAGGGATTATAGAGCTGACACACAAGAGTGCTTTGATTAACACTATTAATTTTGTGCTATTCTGCATGGAAGGCATTTTCTGAGAGCGCACTGCACATGGAAATTAAGCTGTCACTGCTGCTCTTGAGTGCACTCTGTGCTGGCATGTTTTCTTTGAAGGAATAGGATGATATTAGAGAGTGGAGTTGCCATTCTTTGGGGCCACTAACCTTCGTTAACCCTTTTAATCTTGAAGCTGCAGCGGCGACTAACCTTGATGTGTAAGTATATAAGCCAACGCAGCAGCCGTTGTTGCACATGGCGGACATGTGTACTCAGTATGAAGCAATTATGTAGACATAAACTGGATAGGAAAACCTTGCAGGGAATCAAATCTATAAAAAAAAAACTTAAAATACTGACTCTTAGCTGAACCCGTCAGATGAGCATGCAGTAGATTGATGGGTTTGATATGAAGGCCACAGGTGTCTAATTGCATTGTACTATATGGGTTTCTAACTCCATTTATTTCAAGGAGGGGGAAAATTGCCCTTATTTTCACAGTGATGTATCGAATCGTGCACCACCAAAGACACCACAAAGTCGAAGCACAAGTGATGCTCATTTATGTTTAAAGGAACTATACCTGATATTATTTTAATCTTTCTAAGAAAAATGGTTTTCTACGTGGTATAGTATGTGGTTAAAGGGGTAATTTCATTACAATTAACGACTAATTGATTGCGCATATGTGCGAGTTAAGGGCATTTAAGTTTACAGAAGCGGCTATTTTTTTAGCATTGGCATGACGCGCTTTCTCTGCCGGGTTAATTTTTGGAATGTCCAGACTCGGATGAGCCAGTAATAGCGTTCCCTTAGGGATCCGGAGTCAAATTATGAACGTTAAACCCCTTAGCGAAGAAAAAGCGTCACACAAAAGCTAAAAAAAAATAGCCGCTATCGCTATCTAAGCTAGCCGGACGTGAAATCGGGTATAGTCCCTTTAAATCACTTAGGAAGCTGCAGTTACAAAGCACAGGCCTATATGTGCTGTTACACAAGAGGAAGGGTTAAAAGGGAAGGGACTAAAAAGTCATCCAGAGGAAAAAAAGCACCTTGTTACATTCCTTTGAAGGTATTACATAAACATCAAGCTGCAAAGTAACTTTGTAAAACCTGCTTCATTCTTCAAAACTATGACTGAAAGAAACAAAATGATCCTCCTGAATGTGTATGAGGTGTCTCTGTTTTCTAACTTGACACTGTTCTACTGAAACTGTCAATTGCATTTCAAGGAAATTCTCTTTTCCCTTTTGTAATGTATTCTTAATATCAGCAGGTATGGCAATATATGTAGAACAGCCTGCTTTGGAAGGTGTTGCTGGAAGAGCATGTTAAAAAAATAATATAAATGAATGAAACAGAGTTGATGAAACAAACTGTGAAATGTCCGCTGTGTAAAATGAAATAAATTGTCCTTCTCATGTGAAATGTCCGCTGTGTAAAATGAAATAAATTGTCCTTCTCATGCAGGCAACAGCAATCAGTAACTGCTAAAAAAACATGCAGTTTTTAGAAATAATAGCAGCTGCAAGTGATTTGAAAAAAACAGTGTAAATTAATAGCCTGACTATCGCGACTATATTGCTACGAGCATATAGTCTGGCAAAGACTAATAGCCAAACTGTTTCTCAGAAGGGACGGTTGACCCGTCTCCTTCAAATGTCGCTGTTTGTGATTGGTCGAAGCTTAAATCA
>JBBBVT010000019.1:4276578-4293045 GCA_037177035.1 Craterocephalus eyresii | reverse complement strand
TGGCTTATTTTGTTGTGTTGCGGTTTATTTTGTAGTGTTGTGGCTTTTGTTTGCTGTGACACTTCTGGGCCACCGTAATTTGTGGCATTTGACAGCTCAGTTGCTTGACTTAACCATGTCATGATTAACTGCAGACAGGAAAAGGAAGAAAGAAGCATAATTCACTTCACTTGGTGCTTCAGCACTTCACAGTGCTCTTCATAACTCTATCCAAGTACTCTTGGTTAGATTTAATCTATTTCAAGTCTATTTTTTGTTTAGTTTTCTGAAGTTTTTCTTTAGAAATTGTGAAGTTTCTATACTCCCCCCCACACTGATTACATGTCTTTCATACAAGTACAATTGGGCTAAATACTGTAAGGTTTATGAGAAACTATAATTAGCATGCAGCTACCAACTGATCTTGAGAAAAAGCTGTGATGGATATTCCATGGCAGACTTTCACTTGCTTTCAGCTTAATTCAACTCCTGAAATGTGATTTTACTTAAAGTCTGATAGCAATGGGATTTCATTATGGATGCACGGTATTGCCTGTGTATTTGAGAGACATCTCATTTATTATGCATAGCAAATTCTCATTGTGGGCAGGTGGAGGTTGCAGCTGGGAATTCTAACAAGAAAAGCCCCAGCCAGGTGGTACTTTAACACCGTTACAGGTGTGGCTGGCTGTTCCTGCAGTCATAGGTCAGACAGCCATCCATTTTCACCTCTAGCCATCCATGACCTGAAACCAGTCCACAGTTGCTTGATTCTGGTTATTTCTTTACCACACCTTGTGGGTCTTTTCATTTTCATTTCATCTGCTCTCTGCCATCTATCTGGCCCCACAGAACGGTGTCTCTTGAGTCAGCACAGAATGGGGCACTGGGTCATTTTGTGACAACTACTTATTAATGAAAGTAGGGCAGGTTGTTTGAATAGCCTCTGGGTTAGTACTGCTTATACAGGAAGGATGTGTAAAATCTAACACAAAATAAATATGTGTCTGTGTGTATGAGGGCTGATTGAAAGATTGAAACCAGCATTTGTTCTGATGGCACTCAGTCTCACATGCAGTGAAAAAAAAACATTGAATTCCAAATTCAAACTATTATAAATGCAAAGGTTTTTTTTTACAGTTCTTCCAGGAATGATGGTTTACTGTTGGGATGTTTTGATATACAAGACTGGTGAAGATGAAAAGGTTGAAATGCAGATACAATTCTCCCGGGGGGGACACGTGTTTGTCAGTGTGAATCTGGCAACTCAGGATGATATATGATGACTGAATTAGCCAGAGAGTTAATTTTCCTGTAAAATAACTGTTTGAGTTATGGAGGAAATGGTTTTACAAGTACAGAAAAAAGAGTTAAATGAAATTAATAATAGTAATAATAGTAAAATCTTATTATGTTATTAAAACCACTTTTTTAACTTTAAGATACAACTCTTTAAAAACTGCATTTCAGGAATCATCCGAGGTGTTCAACAAGTCACAATACAAAACCATCTCATGTTATGAAAATATGTTATGAAACACTCATTTTGATCAGTCAGAGCTGTTTCTATTTTATTTCAGCTCAGTTACTGTTAATTATCAGTCACACACATTCATAAAGTGTTTTTGTCTTTAAAATGAGAGGAATTAATCTACAGATTGATAACAAAAGGAGTAAATGATGTCTTTATGTAGTCTTAATTATTGTTTTTAATCCATCACATGCAATTCACAATAGCAATAGAGAAAATAAAAACCTTCTTTGTTCAGCTAAGAACTGAGACGTAGGCTTTAAAACAGGCAATAGCCAGTATGCCAACAGTAATGTAATTACTGAGGACAGATTGCAATACCTGGTAAACTTTCGTTTAGGCAACTATAACTCCATCTAAAAAATCAAGGGCATCAGGATTAGAACCATTTCAGTCACAGTTATTGACACACATTCCAGTTATTTGATGCAATAATGGAAGTTTACCAAGAACTTTATGTATCTGCCAATGGGTCATAATCCAAAATGGGACTTCCAATTACAGTACACTGCGTTAACATCCCTGCAGTATGGTTCAAGGGAATTGGAATAGCTGGGACTTATTCCTTTAAGAATTTCACAGCATTATGTTGCTCTAGACATGAGGAAAATGTATTCGAGGAAAAAAAAGTGTAGATTTTAAAGGTAAGGATTGGTAAAACATATACAACAATCAGTTAATAAAGAGGTGCCCTACAACAACTTGTTAAGGTTTTAAATCTTGCACATGTGAAAATGCTATTGCAACATTTGCTTTCTCACTTTAACCTGTAGCTCAATAACTACAAAAGATGGAAGAAGATTATTTTATTTAGGAATATCTGAATGCAATGATAAAGAAAAATCAGTTCTGACCTCCTGATATAAACTAGAGCCACTTTCAGACCTGCTCTGAAAAGCGGTGATATTTCAGACTTTCATACTGTTTGGATTTAGACAAATACTTGTATTAAGACAGACCTTTGCCAGCTACCCCCCCATGTCATTTGAATAGAAAGTTGTGGAATGTCATTTTGACTGAATGCACGAGAAATGTTCTGGACAGGTAGCAACAGAAAGACATCCTATCCATAAACTTACCCGGAACATTGCCCCATACCTGAATGAAGCTGGAATGTAAAACGTCCGTAAAGACCTCCCAGCAAATATTCCGCAATACAAGTCTGAAAGCAGCTTACATGTGTCGTATGTGAAATCATCAATCATTTGTTAGTTTTTATGTGAACAACTTGCCTGATGAGGGCTAGCTTAAGCAAATCTTTCATCAAACCCTGTAAATGCCCACTCTACAGTTAAAGCTTTTTTTTTTTCACCGTCCAAAATAACTACCAATAGGAATTTGTCAAGTGAATCCATACTACCCATAATTTGTTGTCACTTGTGCAGGCTGCACAAGTGCACCAATCTCTTGTGTTGCTGGCAACTGCTAGCAATTGCACAAAATGCTGTGAAGCACTTTTTGTATTATACCACAGGTACTGACAATACATGGTGGGTAAAATCCAGTGTCCAGAGGCTATATGCTAATCCCAAAGAGGGAGACAGAAGACTAGTGAGCATCAGAGCCACTATCCAAGATGAAACATCCAAGCTCCACAAATATTTCAGGAAGATGACCCAAAGGGATGAAGTGCTTAGTAAATGTCTCAAGTAATGGAAACTGAAGAAAAGGAGTTGGAGGAGCCATCAATGGAGAAAAAACCCCATGCACGGTATGGACCACTGACGGATAGCTGAAGTTGTAGATACCTTATATAGCTTATATGAATAAGTCTTGACAATGACCAAAGGGCTGGATTGAGCAGGTATAGGAACACACATTTTGGCAGCAAGGAGAACCAGATAGAGCAATTGGGCCCCGGATCTACCACACCAGGCAGGATCCCAGGTGCAGACTGTGCAAAAAGGTCCTTGAAATAATTCACCACATAACAATAGGATGGAAAATAATATATTGAATGTCACAACTAAGAAGTTGGCATAGTGTACAGAAAAATCAGTGCAGAATATTGACTGGAGACCCCTAGGTCAAAGTGGGTAACTCTTCTCTTGATGGAAAATGAGAGAGCTAAGATTCTGTGGGACTTCTAGAGACGAGAGGAAAAAGAAACCAGAGAAATACCAAATGGTTTGTGCTCAAGGGAGCACTGGAGAAGGCCTGGAAGGTGAAGGTGGACAGCAGTGTCTTCGATCACTGGACATTGTCCCCCACACTGGAGAAGTGACTTCAAGAAGAGAAGCATCAGACATACAGAAAAGAAAGTGAATAGGCCCCCATTGAGATGAAGGTGAAGAGATGGGTGTTGGTTGAGTATATTATTATTATTATTATTATTATTATTATTATTACTATATCTGATGCTGATGTACCCACACCTTTTCTACCCAGCTATTTATAATTCTGATTTGTATTAACATTTTATTCATGAAGCTCACAAAAAGGGGCACATGTGAATATCCTGTGTATGAAAATCATCTTACTCTTCTGTTTTTCCTGCTGCCTCTGTCACAGTGAGTGCACCATAAAACTTGTGGAAACTCTGTGATGAACACCTATTTCATGTTTATTGACTACAGGTACCAGAGGCCATTGGGTTGCCAAAGATACAACTCTCAATTCTATTTCTTCAAATCAATATTCCAGGTGGAGAATCTTTTCTTGGTTCCCACAGGTTTTAAGTGAGGATGTCCTTTGAAAACAGTTGAATCAAACTGCAACCCTGCTCCAATAGCCCCATGCACTTTAAACAACTGCATTATAATTGCAACAAACCTTGTAAGGACTGTTTTGCCAGTTTTGTAGGTGCAAAGATGCAGAAAACCTATTTATCAGTATCATTATTATTCTTGCACCTGCTTTTTATTCAAAGTACAGAAGTTTGAGATGGAAATTCTTTCCAGTCACATTCAAAACAAGAATGAGCAAGCTAGGGAGAGAAAAACCTCATCTTATGTTGGTATATTATCCCCCCTTGTCTGCCATTAAAACCTGCACACAATATCTTTGCATCTGCTTTTACACAAAACTATGAAAATTGTTGAAGAATATTCATAAATGTCGGTGTGTCTAATCTGTAAGTGAAGGTGAGAATTCCTGACATACTTGAAAGTAACAAAGAAAAAGTAAGGCTCCTTCTCCGGAGGCTGTGATAGGTGTAATTTGTTTTCCTTTTTTATATCTTTGTTCTAACCAGCTGCAGTATATGGAACAATCAAAAATGTTCCTTCCATTACTTTTTCAGATTAATACAGAAGCAGGCCTTCAGCAACGTTAATTCAGAAATCCTTCCTCTCCACAAGTAGGACAACATCTCACTAAGCTTCAAGACTCACCATCTGTTCTGAAGTTGTGCTGGAAAGACAGAATGTCACATTTCATATTTACACCTAAAATAATTCCTGAATTAAATCATTTGCACTTCTGACATTTTTGACAATGCAGTTCAGCAGGACAAGCACATAGTGTCAGTTTGACACTCGCTGTGAAATGAGATCAGGCTCTTGTGAAGGACGATACCTCAGTTGCCACTTTCCTTTCAGTATGATAAAGTGACAGATGGTGAAAGGGTCCAAAGTTGAATTCTCGGTAGTTGTGCACTCAAAACAGTATTCTCATCATTTTGGAAGAAGTCATATATTTTCATTTAGACAATTACTGTGTGCGCAGGATTATTTATATCACTCTGGTGGCAAAGGCGAATGTGATGCTGGTCTACTGAACACATGGAAAGCCCATGTGGACTCAATCATACGTAACATGCAGCTGTCAGGTTAATCTCTAGTTGTCACTATCGCAGAAACTTCAGCCTGAAACTTAGGTCCTGACTATTACTGTCCTACTACTACTGCTATATCTATTACTACTGATAATGATTATGATAATAAACCAACAAACTGTTTATGTTTTGCCTTTGCTTATTTGCTCTGCCTCTCGTTTCCTGTCTTTCATCTCTCTCTTTATTACATGAGGATGTAAATCTTAGCACTGGCACTGTATGCTTAAATGCTAAATGGATAGAGGATGCCGAACACTTAATCTAGGGGCCATTGATTAGGTGCAACCCCAGGGATATCTTATTCGGCGTAATGGTCAGCAAAACCTGCCACCTTTTGTATCACCATCCGTTTTGTATTCCCATTGGCAATGCAAGTGTAAGGTCAATTACTGTGTCTTTTGCTTAACAAGGTTCCTATCTGAGTAAAATGTGGACAAGGTATGTACTGTACCTGGTAGCTTTTGTTAGTAGCTGTTCCTGCTCAATCTCACCCAGAAATTGTGAAATAATAATGTGTGTCTATTTCTCAAATCTGCCTACCTTCATTATCCAGGTTTCCAGCATTTTGGTGAAACCACAAACTACCCCACTCAGCCCCTTCTTTCTTCTAATATAAATGGATGTGAGTGGCAGCTGTCTACATCAAGGTTGTCTAAATCATCCTTGAGGGCCCACGGGTTTTGAACGTTACCCTGGTTACACTCTGGTGGCTCAAATTATTGGATCATTAGCAGGCTTTCAGAGAACTTGAAGACAAGCTGTTGCGTAAATATGTGTGTAGGCAAAGTGAGTAGGTTAATTAACTGTGCACTCCATGCATCTATTCAGAGAAGCGACCTTTGAGGACTACATTTGGACCTTGGTCCACATTATTATTTCCATGGTGTACTTGTTACTGCATATTGTCAGAAGTGCTGTCCTCAGTGGCTCACTTGTATCGCAGAAGAAAACTGAGGACAGAGTTATTTACTTTTGCATGATTTCTTAAGCTTTCTTAAGCCACAATAAATAAAAAAAAAAAAATACAGGGCAGTGTTTTTCTGTGGACTGTACAATTTGTCATGAGACCAGCCAGTTAAATGATCTAAACACTAAAGGAAATAGCTTCAATACTTTCTTTGTTGTCTAGCAGTGGTTAAGATGGTAAATAGACTGCATTGTATAATGCTTTGCAGTCAAGAGACAATTAAAAGCACTTTAGCACCACATGTCTAATTCAGCCATTGACAGAGCCATTCATGCAGCATCGGTATTGGAAAAAACCTAGTAATTTATTGGCTCCTGGTCATATTCGTAAATACTTGATAAGCACATCAAGAGACAAAGTTGGGTTCAGTGTCTTGCCAAAGGACACTTGAACATCTAGTCAGGGGAATCAAACCACTGACCTCCTGTGTAGTGGATAACTGACATTACAGCCACCCATAGGAGCAGCCTTTATGAAAAGGCTCAAGGTATCCCACAATACACCATCAAAAGAACGACAATACTGTAAACATACACTGAAGGAAAAAAGGAAGACAATCAAGGATATCTCTAACAGTTCAAAGAATTTTGCTTTTATAGTAGACATATAAAATATCTTGTATAATAATCATTTTCCATATGAATGTGAAGAAAATAGAATTTCAAAACAAAGGTTTATGGGAAAGGAGGGGTAGGTCTAAACACTTAGATTTTGATTCCAGTATTTCATAAAACATGATTGGTCAACTATACATTCAGATTCCTAGTACGCAGAATGGATTAGTGAACCTATGTGAGGGATTTTGGATAAAAAAATCAATGAGAATGTTTGAGGATCCCTGTTTATTGGATGCAGCTGTTAAGGAGCGAATTAAATAAAGTGCCTGGTGAGGGTTGCAATTTGTTCGCCGTACTCGTGTTTGTGCTGTCTAGTACTTCATTAAAGCTGAACTTAGTTGGTTTAATGTTTGTTTTTCTTTCCTTCGCAGTGTTCTGTCTCCACTTGTATTGCAGTAACAACCTATGAACAGCTACTTTCTCCCTGATTCCACACCACCACACTTATTCAGTACCTTACACAGGAACAAAATATAAATCTGTGTATTTTTGGTCATATCCCAAAAAAAGCTCTGCAAAACCCTTCAGACACACTGAAATAATAACCAAGAAGACTGTACTTGTATAGCCCTTTTCTACTCACATGACCATTTAAAGCACTTTGACACTACATGTCACATTCACCCATTCACACATAAGTGCTTCTACACACATCCATACCACGACATCCAGCATGGGGTTCGGTTTCTTGCCCAAGGACACTTTGGTATGTAGTCAGGCAGCTGGGAATTAAACGCCAAATTTCTGGTTAGCAGACTAATGCCCTTCCCCTGATAATGTTGCTTGGTACCAAATGGGAAAAAAGGTGGTAAAACAGGCTTCATTTCTTGTTTTGTGCTATGCTGGTTAATCCAACCCATATTTCATGGGCCAATTAAAACATTGTCACAAATATACAAAAAATGAAAAGTTTTTATTTATTCATTTACCTTTAATTCTGTGAAGTGTGGAAAACTGCAGAGGCATGTTTAAAAAAAAAGAAAAAAAAACGGCCTCCTTTTGAAGGAGAGTAATTTATTTTATTCAGACACTACGCTGCTGCAGGAAAAATGAATCATATGAAAAATGTATGGACCTTAGGTCTGTTAGAATTACCTGCCAAAATGTTGCATGACTCATAATATGCAAACAGCTGAAGGGTAGGTATAGTTCGTATTGAGGCGCTTCTTAGAATCGAATAGCTCAATTAAAGCTTGAAAACAAACATTTGTCAATCACATGATGTCAATGAAAAGTGCATTCACTTCCTATTCCCTCATCGCCAATCAGTTATTCATCAACATATTCTTATGCCCCCCCTTGTAGTGCTTTCCACTTGGAAGAACTGGATCTTTAGCTTAAGCGCACATGCCCATGCATCTCCATATGAGGACTGTCCACGAAGGGTTCAAGCTGCGTGACTCACCGTATTCTGCGGTTATTACTCCTTTCTCCGGAGTGAGACCATCTTTCCCACATTGCAGAAATGAGATTTAAGCAGCCGAGCGCTCCAGGGTCTATAGTTACTAAAGTACCAGAGAAAGCAGGAAGGGATGTGGAATCAGTCTTTTGTTGCATTCATTGAAATAACAGAGTAGCAAAAAGCTTTTTATACAAAACAAGTTTGAAATTGATCAAGTGAAGAGTTCTTGTATTGATTTGTTTCAGCGCATGTTTTTCATTCCATAATCTATGCAGTCATTTTTAATTCTTCACCCCTAGCTCAGCACAAGAAGAAAGGAAATAACTGTGAGCGTGAATTAGAAATATATTACCATCTACAAGAGAGAAAAAGACATACATCTTTATAGTCCTTTTAAATAAATCAATATGTAATCTTATAGAGTGTTTGGGTTTAATTTCACTGCATTCAGAAACAATGGTTTCAGCAGCCTACAAAACTAGACCCAGCTTCCTTTCTTTGCAACAGGAGGAACATCTTGTGGCCTTTCAGGTAAAAGGAGAAAAAAAACATCTGAGGGGGAGATTCTGCTCTGATGTCAACTTGCCAGCTCTGACATTCTTTCTTTCTCTAAGCTGATTCTTGGGGTTATGCAGCTTGAGACCCATCTGATCTGCTCCCAGAGATTTCTCTTATTTCTCCCTGCTGCAGCATATCAGCCTCACTGAGTTCTCTGATATCTCGCTGCAACACCTTGACGTAGCTGAACTCTAACACCTTCCCTGCAGTTGTCTGCAAAATTGTTTGCTGCAACTCTTGCCAGGTCAACAATAGGGCGATGGAGAAAATGCAGAGGAGATTGCGAACAGAACCTTGTTATTCTGCGTTATGAGGATGACAGTAGTTTGAAACGCCAACTGAACTTTGGAGAATTTCAATTTTGTAAGGGCATTAAAGTTGCAGTTCTCGTGAGTTTAGGAACAAGCATGTGGGGGTTTGAAACAAATCCAGAGTGGAGCAGTATTTTATATATGTATTTATAGTCTAAGGTCAGTATTGACACTGTACAGTTAAGGAGAGACTTTGCCAGGCATCCTTAGCTGCAGGCAAGCTCGAGGAAATTTTCATTAACCCAGGCTACAGTGTTGAGGTGCCTCCAAACAAGAATAATAACAGACTCAGAGCACCGATCGAAACATAATTACCAAGCATGCCTGACCATAAATGCAAAGCAAGCATGCTGTACTTCTCTTTCTCTGATATTAGCCCCTGCTGAGATTCATTCATATTGTTCTACTGTTTTTTGTTTTTTTTTGCTATTTCTTCATCACAATTTGTTACATGTTAAAATAGGGGTAAATTAATTTGTTGTTAAAGATTACTGTGCTGCCTGTGAGGGTTACAAGAATCAGATATTAGTATTTGAGCAGTGATCTGACATTTAATTCACAGAGCACAAAATTTATCATTTCAGCTGTCACCTTTCTTTCCTTCAGAGAAGATCAGTGTGAACATCCCCTTAGCTGTTCTGTAAGCGATTACAAAAGTAAACTGCAGCTTTGCAGGGGACAGGAGAGGTCGTTCCAGCACATTCCTCTTTACCTCCCCCCACCATCATTTTTTGGTGCTTCTTTGATTCCTTCAAACATCTCCTCCCCTCTCACATCACTCAGTTGCACAAATGTATCTTGCCAGTGATGTTTCAATCTAGTAGCTATTTGTACAGATACTAACTCCTTTTTATCTCATTCATCAAGGATAGAGCCGACAAAAGCATTTCCAAGAAAGCCAACCGGTTCTATTCTACATGACCACAGATCCATTGTTTTCTTTTTTTTAAGTCATACGGTCATGTCAGTGGATGTGCAAGTCTTTTGCAAGTTCACACATTGTAAAAAAAAGAAAAAAGAAAAAAAAAGAGGTATTAAAAGTTCAGTTCCCATATCTTAAAGTCAATCAGTTAGGGTTATGGATGTTTAGCTTAACACTGAAGACTGACAGGGGGGACAGGGAAGACCAGACCCCAGCTCACTAAATGTGGGAGAAAGACTAGGTACGTGTGAGGCAATGTGAGACTCCAGGCCTAAATTAAGTTTGAAAAGAGCCCACACACACCCAAGCTTAACACTTCATTTGTCCATGTGAACATGCAGAAAAATCACTACACAGCTACATACACAACCCGTCTCCTGCCCCACCTTCCCTTACCCATGTAACACATAAATGAATGGAGTGTATGGTTTGCCCCTCAGTCTGCAGTTGCCAAGCTATTTGTTCAATTATGGTTGCCATCCATCCTGTAAAATAAGGAATTGTCCTTTAATTACCAATTAAAAATTGTGTTTCATATTGAACCAATACATTTTTTCCCGTATGACACATGTTAGACAAACATCAACACTATACCTAAAAATGATGCACAAATTAAACATTGGAAATAATAAGGCCACCAAAACAGTCAATGTGGAATCTATGCAGGAACCCCCCCCTCGCTCTGGTCCTCTGTGCATCTCTGAGTTTTTGTGATGCTTGGTGGGCTGTCTGACATCAGACAGCATGCATCAGGAGGGCAAAACTGCAGGGATGGAATGAATGATGCCATGAATGACTAAATATCCAATCAGGGTATAGTTCTACCAGAAAATGTCAGTGCATGGGCCAATCCTGTTTTAGCCGGATATGGTGGTTTGATTGATCATTTCGTGTGTTGACTTTTTCAAGTTGAATGAATAATCATTTATTCAATATACAGTAGCATTAACCAGTATAAATATTATAAATATAATCATACTGATTGGATTAATGGTATAAAGATAAATATTGATAAGAGCAAAAGTTTCCAAATGTGTCTTTTTACATCAGTGCTTTGAGAGACGAGTTACTCAATGCTGCAAGGAGTAACAAGAGGTACACTTGGAAAAATAAGTAATTCTTAAAGGGAAATCTGATGACTGTTAAAATCAGATCTACTCAACAGAGAAAAATATCAGTTTCTGATGAACCCAAGACAATTTATGGAGAAATGTTTTGTACATTTTATTTTTGTATTTGAATAAACAGTGTTTTTGTTGTTTTTTTCTGCTTTGAGTAAAAATGTTCCCAGTGTTCACAAAGAAAGTTCCTACAGCAAGACCAGTTACCCACTTCAAAAGTTACAATAAGTTCTCAATTTATTTAGTTTCTATTAGTTGATTGTTGCATTCTCCACACAAACAGATCTCTTTTGTGTGCTAGTGCTACTGTCATGTGGCAGATCATACTCTATCTCATTAACTAGGTTGATTGATTTGCAATAACTAGGTTGTGTATATGACTCTTTGTTATATATTTTCCCCATTCTATGCTAAATAAGGATGTATAATTATGGCTTTATGCAGCCTAATTAGCAGCACTTTATATTCAACAATGTTGCACAATAAAAAATGTGTTCTGTGGTAATAAAGAATTTCAAGCTTTAATGCTAGAGTGTGTGATTCCCTCTTACACAAACGGATTTAAATTCTCATATGATGAATGAACCGTAAATGAACAAACACTGAAAAAATAAGCAGCATCTGGCTGCATTTAAATGATAGAATGAACAGTAAAATGGAGAATTCATCAAATGATAAGCTTAAAAATCTTTACTGTGTGAAGATGTTCAGACTTTGGCCTTAGTTCAGCTAATTTGTTGACTGAATCTTTGTTCAGATGTACATTTAAAGGTTTAATCAAATGTGAAATAATCACAGTAATATTTTTTTTGGTACAAAAATACATAAAAATAAGGTTTTATGAAAACAGAAAAACAGCTTACCAGCACACAAACAGCATTATGAAGCTATATTTGGTTTAAAAAGAAGCGATGAGTGGTATTAGATAAAGAACCATTATGGAGATTGTAGTCAGTTCTGTGAAGAGATCTGAAATCTTTAAAAAGAACAAGACATCTGTGCATTGCCTGTGTGCTTTCTTTAGTGTACCTGGTGGTGCACATGAGCCTGAACAAAGTGCAGCTGAATGAGGGGAGAAAATCTAAATAAAGGGAGATGTGTAAGACATTCAAAAATCTATTTCATGAAGTAAACATGGGCTATATATTATAAATGGTTATAAGGTTTTTTTTTGATAAGCAGACATTAATCAAACATTGTTGTTTAACGTTCTCATGCAACAAAAAATAACATAAACATTAAATACGTTCAATTGCACGTCTGGATAATCTGGATATTTTTCCCTGAAAACAAAAAACTGGCTACTGGAAATTCTCATTGGCCGGTAACTTAAGGAATCTGCTAGCCACATCAGCTAGTGATCATAAAAGGTAGTTTAGACTACAGCCTTGTACTGTATGTGAAGCTATCATACCATATATAACAGCTGAATATTTAGTAATACTAATACTGCTACAGGAAGACCTTTATTTGAAATGCACCTGGGCTAAAGAAGGAAGAAGTGTAACTGAATGAGTCTGCAGTAAATAAACCAGATGGTAAGATTGATGCTCCCAAACAACTGTGTACCTCATTTCATTGATATAGACAGATAGTCAGAACGGTGTAGGCTTACATTAGTCTACATAATTAACACTAGCAGTAATTTATTTACTAAATGTCAAACAGAAAAAGTAGCCGTCTGCCTTGTTATAATGTCACCAAGCACACCAACCGTATCATACTGTTGGTATCTTTCCATTTACCAATAGCAGCATGCCTAAAAAGGAAAGACTGAGAAGAAAGACAGAAAGGGACCTACAGCAAGCAGCACAGGGAAGCAGCACTCTGCTCCCCTGGGTAAAGAAGTCGTCAAGCAGCAAGGAGGATGAGGAGGCAGATGATGAAGAAGAAAGGTCAGAGTCAAGACCAGAAACATGTTAACTAAATCTTTTAAAGCTCAGATACTAAAATTAAGCTGTCCTTATATCTTTATCGAAATATTGTAGAGGGAAAAATAACTTTTAAAAAAAGAGTCAATGAAAAGAAGCAAGGATGAGTTAAAAAAATCAACAAATTTATATAAAAAAAATAAAGCAAGTAAACCTGACAGAAAAGTCTATTGACCTAAGTTAGTTCCTACTGCCTTCAAATAAATAGCAGGTTGTGGTCAGCTCGGCATTTAAAACCACAGTGGTAACAACATTAAAGTCGAAACCAAAGGGGCATGCACACATTCAGTTAAACCACTTTACTCTTTCAGATTAAGTATTAAAGGAGGAGATAGTGTATCTATGGAAAAAACTTCCTTTTAAACACATATTTTTATCTTAACATGTAAATAAATACATTGATAGTCTGACTAAATTTATCACCGTGTTCCAACTAAATCATAGGTATTACAAGGGTTTATTATTTTATTGGATCAGTAATTGCTGTATCTAGTTTCTGTGGTCATTGTTTGTGCTGTGTCTTTTCCGAAACACAAAATTTTGACTTCATTCTGTGTAGCGTTTTTTTCCCCAAGAAATTGTGTGCTCCTGTATCTCCCAGTGAGTTTGACCACAGGAAAAGGACTGCAGAGCACCGTGATTCTCACACAGTAGACCTTCAGCTGCCAGTCCTGAGATGTTGTAAGGTGCCATGTGAGGGTTCTTAGATGTGCTCTGGGCCTCTCTCCAGGTTTAACAATGTATGCAATGAGCACACAGACAGAGCAGGTCTTGAGGTCCTGGTGTACAGCTCTATGTACCATCCATATATACAGTGTTGTTTCATTCTCCCTTGTTGGTTTTATATGAAACCAAAAATAACTAACATCATACAACTTGATTCTCTGTTCATTTTATCTACTTTCAATGTGAACTGAGTAACCCTCAGTGGTCATGTCTCAAACACCCCTGGCTGTGCAGCACACAGCTATTTCAGAGAGCGCTACTCCTCTTCTGAAGATTGCCCCCTTTTAAGAGAGATCCTGATAATTCTACAAGCAACAACCTTTCAATATCTGACCTGGACAACTAAAGAAGTCGGAAACAATGCTAGAGCCCTGCGGATTATTTATTCACGTTTATACGTTTATTGTATGTTGGCTTCTACATTAAATGTTGGTATATACATTAAAAACATGATAAATATAATATTAATAATAAATAAATAAATAAATAAATGAACAAATGAATTAATTAATTTAAAAAATGAAAATAAAACCGATGTTTAAAAATGCAATCAATCACAAGTTAACTCAAGATGCACATGTGATTAATAGCACTTGAATTTTTTGAATAACTGACAGACGTCAAAGACTATGTAAATATTTGAAGAATGCCACAGTAATTCCTGGAGCCAGGCTATTAAAATATTCTCTAAGATCTCTGTAAGGAATGGACTTTGACAACAGAAAAATTATGCTTTGTGCTCTTAAGGTTGTGGATTACTGCAAATAATGTAACAATGTTTCAGAAAAATGTTTTAAAAAATGTGATCAGCTCCTATGCGGCAGCTGGAGGATGTTTTGTGGGGTGAAAAGCAGTATCAGAGTCCAAGCTGTGTTTGCCATGGATGGATGGACTGCATGAGAGCTGGAAAAAGGATGCCTACCACATCCAGTTGCATTTTCTTCTTGCTCTTATTGGGGAAAATGGAGCTGGAGGAGGTGGCCATGCTTCTGGAGGGAGGAGTTGAACTAGGTTGGTTCTGGGAGCAGGGCAGAGACGGGACACTCTGCTCAAGGAGACGGCCGGGAACACACTGATTATTATTTGACTTTGTAATTTGCTGAATAAATTGTTATCTGACTCACAAGGGTAGACCCCGAGTCATAATGTGGACAAGTTCAGAGCTGAGTCCAGCTGTCGTGTTCGGCCGGTGCTGATGAAGAGCGTGCAGACGATCTGACAGAACTTGCACCATTGCTGATTAGTCGAGTCGAGAGGTCATTTGAGGTCACGGATCAATCAACACAACACTCTCCTTAGTATGTTTACATCCAGTGATTTTTTTCTCTCCTTGTCAGATTGCTTCTGCTTAGTGCGGCTCTCCTCATGCCAAGTTAGTTTTGTGATTTACACATTTAGCTCCCTTTGAGGTAGGGACGAGAATAAGATGGGTTGCATTAAAAAGTATGTGGTAACCCTATGATCAAGGTACTGTGGATTATAAGTACCTAATCTTACTGGTTTTATATAGATTTTGGTCTGTTCTGGATATTATGAAAAGCAAGTCTAATTAATAATTCCCTAAATTTAATTATGTACTACAGACGAGCACAAACTACAAGGCAAACCAAAATTACCCTTCTCAACAATACCCTCTGATGTGGCTCAGTGCAAACAAATATTTGGGCAAGTCAGCCAAATTATGTTTTCCTCCATTTTTGGTTATTATATTTTTACAACCAGGCAAAGCAGGCCAAGGATTTAAAGCTTGGGCACCCCAGGGTCTAGTGAAAATATCAGACCTTTGTGATGATTAAAGGAATACTTCACCCTCAGAATGATGTGCCTTAATTTTCTACTCACCCTCATGCTGATTAACACTCCAGAACACTTTTTTTTAATATTCATCATGCAGCCGGAGATGTGGGGAGGTTTTCGTTGTGCATCAATTCCATTACATGAAAAGTCCACAATATATTGGCTGTATTCCTCCCATAATGCTCGTCTATGTAATCCAAGGGTCCTGAGTTCGGTAGCATCCATAATTTACTGGAAACAATGTAATTTAGAATATTTTTAGGGCTTTAACAGTAGTGCATGGCATTTCCTGGATGAGTTCCACGACACTATGGAAATCGTGCCAGATCAAACCATCTGAGGAGCGCTTACAGCCGATATTCTGCCGCTAATACAGGCGTAGAAGAAGAAATTTGCTGTTTACATTGTGCTAAGAAACCGAGCTGCGGACAAACATGTCCGCATTTCATGTTTCCCTACACACAATTTTGATCATCTAACATGAAGAACTTTATACTCTTCTGAAAAAATGCTCAGCTTGTGGTAGAGCTCCATAGTGCACCATTCACACAATAGGAACAGAAGAGAGAGATCTTGTGTGATCTGTCTTATCATCAAGTGTGTATTCCCCAAATCTGTGAGTATTTGAAGAATCCTGTAATGTGCGCTAGCCTTTATATCCACAAATCCATCCTCTATAGGATTACTATTACTATAGCCTACTATACTATACATTACCGCAGATCAGTGTTGGAACTAACACGTTATTAAGTTACGCGTTACAGTAACTACGTTAATTTTGTGGGTAACGAGGCTGTAACTAATTAGTTTGTCAAAATCAGTAACGCGTT
>JBBBVT010000019.1:4195059-4207450 GCA_037177035.1 Craterocephalus eyresii | reverse complement strand
TGCTGGAGCCTATCCCAGCTGTCAAGGGGCGAGAGGCAGGGTACACCCTGGACAGGTCGCCAGTCTGTTGCAGGGCCGACATGGAGAGACAGACAACCACTCACACACACACACTCCTAGAGAGAATTTAAAGTGCCCAGTTAACCTCACATGCATAATCTAATAGATTTTATATCATTATAACAAAATGTAACACAGAATGAAGAAATTTAATAAACATTAAACAAATAAAAGGAAAGCCTTGAAATTGTTTTTCACCTTTGAGCTTTTGTTCATTTTAAGAGCTTATTCCTCATATTATATGTGTGTATATATATATATATATATATATATATATATACTCACATATATTTTTCCTTTTTTTCTTAGTCTCCCTGGGGAGCATCTTTGCACCGAATTCTCTGACAGTGTGTTGGAAAGTGCCCTTTAAACCATTACTTTGATGGCATTTCTTCATCATTAGTCAGCTTGAATTGAAAAGACAAAAAAGCTGTGTGAGAGGGGGTGTAACAAAGCAACACAGATCCATGCAAACCTGGGATGCTGCCTCCACTTTGTAAACACCGTCACCAGCTGAGCCTCAATGATTCATAAGTCTGCTGTCTGTGTCTTGAAAGTTATAATCATCTGCTTATCAATGAACATCAGGATATTTTATTTGCCTTTTATATAAAAAAAAAATCACATTTAGTTTTTCTTGTGCCTCCTGGGGATTTCTTTTTTTTCTTTTTATGAAACTTGAAATGAGGATTTATCTGCGGGACATCATTGTTTGACCGGGCAAATCAAGCTTTGATATTTACAAGCCTTTAGTAGCCCATTTGGTGGGGTTCTATTGATCCTTATTGATTCATTCCACATGAGGAATTTCTTGGAAGAAGTTTCTTTGATGAGTGGTCCAATGGGTAAATTTAAATGGCTTCCATCTTTTTTTTTTCTGCTTCAGCCAGTCCAAAGTAATATCCTTGTATGGTTTAAAAAGGATAAAATATTGGTAAGACAAATATTGCCCAGGCTTAGAGGGTAATTCTTTCTCAGTTAGTCAAGTTTTACAACCTGTAGATTTTTTTTCTGCCCTCTTACAGGCACCTTGGGGTTCGGTAAAGTTTTGCCATACAACAATTATTCTTACATTTTTAAATGGAATAAAGGCACCATTAAAAACGATTGATTCTTGAAGAGATCTCACAAAGATGTAGGGTATGCCGCAGAGAGATGCGCGTTCAGTCGAAGATGAAAATCACAGCAAAATCCCACATGAGGCACCAGCAATACTTTGTTGCCAGAGGAGTGGATGGCGTTTCCAAAGGCCCAGAAGAGGTGATTTGATTATTCAAAACAAACTTAATTGTTTGGAGACAGGGGGTAAGAAACTAAAGAATGACAAAAAAAATAAACAAACAAACAAAACCAAAACAGAATATCCATATAACCTTGTAGGCTAAAGCAAAAAGAGGCAACAGAAAATATAAATGTTCCATGTGTGTAAAAGTAATAAAATGAAAAGCATTTTGATCTTTTCATGTCTTGAAATTTTAACAAAATCCTTCCAATACTGACAGATTGAGCTTATCAATTATATATTATGTTCTAATTTAACAAAATAAAAGCCATCCTCTGTAGGCTCAACCCAAACTGTTTTACAGTGCAGCGCCATATTTTAAACTAATTCTATTCATAGTCAACTCAAGGAGAAAAGTTTGTTTAAAAATGTCTTAGAAAAGTTTAGAAACGTCCGCTTAGTTGCTCATGAACGATATTAGCATTCACTTAAAAAAAACCCTGTAATGATAAAATACTGACATGATACGTGTTTTGGGAGAACAAAATTAAAAACTTTTACCATCTAAAATAAGACTAAAGAGTCAAGAAACGTTTACTAAAAAAAAGCTCATCTCAAAACCACAGCACCTATAGGACTATGTGTGTAACAGCAAATCTCACAAGGACCAATGAAAAAAGAAAGAAGAAAGTGCAGCAAAGGGTGATCAGGCAAGTGGAAACAGGTGTGTTTGCTAACTGGGCTCAAAGAGCAATGTGAAAATTGGTGAACTGAAGAAAAGCAAGTTAACTGGAGAGAATCTGATGGGAGAAACCTCGCAGACCTAGATAAATTATAAAAGGACAATAGTACTTGGGAATCTTTCTGATGTGTCTGTATTTTGGGGAAATTGCGCTTGGAGATTTGAATTGACCTAAATCACTCTCATAAGCCCACATGAAAAGCACATGCATATACTGCATTTTCACTGATGACACAGGCATTAAAAAGTAGAAGAGGAAGGTGAGCATGTGGTACTTAACCCTGGCTTAGAGACAAAGGCTGTCAAGATAAGACCTGACAGCGTGAGGTGATTTTAGGTTCACCTCTGTCTTCCTGAATGGTGCAGTGGTGCGATGAAATATCAGCCTTGAACTGCTTCCAATTCTAAATTAGTTCTGAATCTAATAGTGTCATGATTTCTTTTCTCCACATGAGAAAACTCATTATCCGGAATCACCACAGTATGTGTCTGCAACACTGCCAACAGTAACAATGCCAAAGTTATGGCATGAAATTGTGTCTTTTAGTATGTGGACTTGTTGACTATGAGGCTAATTTTGAAAGATTAAAATGAACCCCCAGAGGTATTCCAGACCTTGTTCTGCCTTTTATAAAAATTGGCAACATAGTGCAAACAACAAACAGCCAAAGTTGCATTATGCATGACCTAATTTTATCATAATCTGCCCAACACTGAGCCGGTTCCCAAATGGCCCCATGGAATAACTACATTTGCGAAGATGGTAATTGAAAGGCCACCACACTGAAGCTGCAAATCAAAACAACTCATCTTAAATCCCTTTCTGTTGTCTTGCAACATTACCCCTACCGAACGCAAGTGATGAATGTCACTCGGTTCCAAGGCAATTTGACTTGTATAGAGAGTTTCTGGGGATCGATTGGAGTCTTGAAACTGGTGGAGTGGCTTGCCTTTCCTCAATGTATTGACATGGAAAAACAAATCACTGCATTGTAAAAGTGGAAAGCTCATTTCCACTTCAGAAGAGCACACATATTACTCTCTGCAGCTGGGTGCTTGGCTTCAATTTCCTTAAAGATTTAGAGATACTTTCCATGTTTATAAGATTAAAGAGTAGGCAACTGAAATCCCACTCACACAACACATAGACATAATATCAATCATAGGGATATTTATTGAGAAACAAAAATACAAAATGGGATTCATCATGGGAGGCAGTGTCCACTGGAATATCTGTTCTAGATTTAATTTAGTTCCTTGGGTTACCATAAAAGATGAAGAAACACTAAAACCCTATCACTGCACCATAAGGAAAAATATTTTTTTTTCAAATATAAAAAAAAATGTTTTGAATTTAAAAGAAACTCACACTTAGAATGTTAATTCTCACCTGTCAAGTTACAGCAATTAATAAACCGCATTTGTCAATTTCAAAACAGTGTTATGGAGCTTTAACGCCTTAACTCATACACGCTCAATTTGTCATTATTTTCTAATTCCGAGAACCACAAATCAGATAATTTCACATGACTGCGGCTACAAATCACCCAAATGGCCCTGAGTGTGTTGAGGTGTGGGGGTGCATATTCACCACCACTGTGCAGAGGTACAGTCTTTAGCCATGACCTATTCTTTTTGGCCAATGGTACGGAGAAGTGTGCCAACATGATTAATGGTCATGATTACCTACTCAGAAAATGTGGTTTTCTGGCCCAGCAGCTTCACTTTTATGACTTAAACCTGGGGCAAGATGTTTTATCATGCAGGCAAAGCTGCGCGGAGACAGCGGCGCGGTGATGACCAACGCATTACAGATAAAGTGTTAACCATCATCAGTTCTGGGAGAGAGGTAAAGCCTCCTGTGGATTCCAACATTGATATTTAAGTCGAAGTTTATTTTCAATGCTGGCCTCGGGAGTTGAGGACTGATGCTAAATTTCATTCTCGGGGTGGGCTTGTGTGGGCGTTTCAGTACAAAAACAAACTAATTCAGTTGCAGCCTTTGCTGAGCAGGAGAAAAGTGAGGTTAAAACATTTGAAATCCCAACCAATATTTGATCTGAACCCAGATCTGCATTCTGTCCAAGGAAAGCTGCTGAGCAAAGCTTGAGCAAATTATCCAACTGAGCCTCAAGAGTAAAGTGACAGTACCACAAGTCCCATTTACGACATCACGCTCCTCCTGAATTTCTTTTGGTCACTGCATCTTTTATGTGCCGGCAAGTGTGTGTCTGCTTCTACCATTACTGTGCACTAAAAAGCCCCCAGATGACAGTCCCAAATCAGCAACCTAGAGTTAATTTGTGCCACAAACACTACAGCAATCTTCATTATGACTCCGTACTGTCCCACCTGCACAAAAACAACTCTCCATCTAGCCTCAAATTTAGCTCCTCAAAAAGGTTACAGCCCTCTGTGACATTTTCATCAATGACTTATTTGGTCCGACGTTTTTGATAAATATCAACTCAGCTGTTTTTGCCACTTGGAATTACTTGCTCATTAAGCAATAAGAAGAGAGTTTGTCCTGGGTGAGAGTGAACGGTTAATGAGGAAAGCAGACCTGTGATTCATCAACAATATAAACAAAGCAGTTTCTCGTTAACTTCGGTTGGAAATCGAGGGGTTTTAACAACGTCAGCAACATCAGAGTCCATGATGAAATGTGACTGGCCACACAAAGTAACAGAAACATCAAGTGGGAAGGAAATGCATTAAATGCTAAGTACTCTAATAATCTCCCATTTGCTTTTTTGGCCAGGGAGCAACATTTCTTGTGGCAGTAACACCATCATCCATCACCAAACGGCTGAAAAAATGAGAGCTGCAGAGGTTGTTCCAGTGGTACAGGTAGGGGGGTTTGAAAGCGAGAAAAAGCTCACTTTCTGGCTGAATGATCAATAACCTTGTCAAACTCAGAAGATGTATCATACTCCATTTTTACTCATCTGACCTTAAGTTTTTACTTATTGCACTTTTACCACCTTTAAATATGTCAGTAGGCTCCCATGGTATCTGTCATTTGGAGATTCTGCTCAAAAATGAAACTGCAAATCCATCCTCATGTTTTATAAAAAACATTGTTGTAGCATCTGACTGCATGAATTATGTAGTTAATTAACAAGTATATCAAGGAAATATATTCAATTAGCATTTTGAGATGTGCTGTTTTACACCAGTGTTTTTATCACATTGTGGCAGAGCTGAAAACATCTTTTGCCGACATTAATGTTTTACCAAGACATCATGGATATAAAACTGCTCCAATTATTCAATTTGTAAATGAGTACATTATGTATGTTAAAATTATAGTGTTATATGGCGCATAATAAATGCCGTGTAAATTGTGCAAGGAGCATGTAGTGCCACTAAAAGACCAGCGCAGAACCCTACACTGCACATAAGCTGTTGCAGCCAAATCATAGGATGTCGAAGTGTGTTAGATCTGCAGTCCTCATCATTTTGGAATGAATAACCATTTCTGTGCAGACTCAAGTTATTTCTTCGATGACTGGCAGCTCCTGTGTTGCTGCCAGGAGGCCCACTGCAGCAGCTCAGCTGCAGCTTTATGTGCTACTCAGCCACTGGGGCTGTGGAGTTGTTGCCACCATGCATCTGGTGTGTAGTTCCCCTGGTTCCCTGTTACCGGTGCCAACATTTTTTGCTGCCTGACATTTTTTTTTTCTTTTGCTATTTCTGATTGCTTTAGCAAAGCTGAAGTATTCTAATATAGTCGATCTGCACAACAGTGTAGTTTGTGTGCTGATTATATGGAAGATTGAAGAAATGGGAACTTCTGAAAAAGATTAACAGCATGCTTTAGCGAAAGGCACATGGCCCAAAATGTAGCTGTGGAACACCTCTGTGGTTTCAAGTACTGTTAAACACTGTGGCTTAATTAAATAGCTTATGAGTAAGTGTTATGGGTGACTGTAAAGCAGGGAGATGTTGGAAAATAAAAAGGCATGCTCAGCAAACCATCCTCACTTTCTAAATATTATCATGTTGAGGTGCTGCATAATTGATCTCAGGCACATGCTCAATTTAGACAGTGATGCTCTGACTCACTGTGTTGTTTAAATTGATGTTCTCGGTGTTTGTTTGCTATACAGCAGATTAAGACCACACAGCAAAAACAAGAAGTAGAATCAAAGCTTTGCTGGAATGCGATCATTTATATTTATTCCTATACGAGTTAATCCAAGGTTCATTATTATTTTGAGCTCCTACAAAGCTTTATTTGCTTCATAAATAAATAGCTAAATAAAAATGGCAAAATAACCACACGGAATAAAAACATAAATGAAGAAAAATTCTTTGCCTGAGTGGATAATTCATGTGTAAAAAAGAGACTATTGGCACTTTTTATGACCATACTGCACAATCGCTGCATTTATGACTAAAATCAAAGATCATGCAAAGTCCATCAATTACTAGAGATAAATGCTGAAACTTCAAAAATCAATTTAGCAGCTTATATGTATATAAATCTTCACTCCTTTGCCGTTATGTGTAATCATCTGTAGGATTATACCACAATCACCACCACATTTATGACCACTCTCTCACACACTGTTCATAGCATCACCAACACACATCAATGATTTCTTTGTGTTGGAACATTTGAATATCCTGTGCTGTTGTGTATACGTATGTCATCTTAAATATACAAATTTGGGAAAAAGTGGCATCCTTTTCTAAAATGTTCAGGATGTCCTGCTTCATTTGTCCCACCATTTGTTTGTTTTAACCACATTACATGGACTGCACAGTTAGAGACTGTTGTCTCCTAACCCATCTTACGACGTGATAACATCTGAGACATTAATTTTCATTTGGAGCCCAGTGTAGATCTAGCACTATCTACTTAATAAAGTATCTTAATGCCACCATTAAGATATTTTATGATGCGCTATTAATTTATGTTGTGATCTACTTTCAGAACAATCCCATGGTGTAAAGAAGCCGTTTAATATTAGGTTGTATATCTCAATAATGTCAGGGACCGAGGCAACCCTCATTGTTTGTAGTTACTCTGTGTGCTAAAGTAACCACTGGTTTTAAATCTATACATTTATGTAGCACCTGTTCTCTTCAAGCCATAGATCTTGACTTTGTGAAAGGCATAATACATTTAATTTGTATCCATCATGCACTCGAAACAACTAAACCAACAGCATTTGCTTTATGTGCCAGAGCTAAAAGTGTGGAAACAGTCCAGCAGAGTCTAACTGCTGCATCACTGTCTCCAGGCCCCTCTCTTGCAAGTTAAAAGGCTGCCTGGAAAATCATTATAGAAAAGCTTTGGGGGTGAACACATTCAAAATTTAATGTGTATTTTCTTTTCTGCAGTTTTTTAGGTAAAATTGTAGTTAATATTGTATACGAGGTCACATAAGGTTTTACCGTGAGTCTGTTCTAACAGGAGCTGTCCATGCCACGAGGCTTTTGGTAGATGTAGGACTACTTTTTTGCAACATTTTGTCATGTTGGAAGTAATTTGCTATAACAAAAAAGCTCCTGAATAATGCTTAAAAATGAATTGATCAAGGCAATAGTAAACCTACATGTAGGACCTCAGTGTTTTGCAAGGTATGAACTGAATATCTACCAAACAAGACTGGTGGCTTTGAATAGGTTTTCTATAACAGGAATCCGAATGTAGAAGATTCCTTGCTTTGAAAACAGAACAAACTCTTAAATTAGGCTTTCAAGGTTTCATATGAGTGGAAATTCTTCTATTAAGCTACTCATTTGTCTAACCGAAATGTAGCTGAGGTGAGAAATTACATCATTTCACTCAAACAATTAACTTATTTTATATTACTGAAGTTGACTACTTCTGATCAAATCACACTGACCATCAGAACTGGGGCCCAACTAGGAAATGTTGGCTAATGCAGTTTGTGACTTTTCAATCAGTGTTTTCAACAGTTGTACTTTTACTTGTGACTCCTTAGTTTTCTGTGCTTTCTGTGCATAGCTAGAGAACGGAAATTTAAAAAAGAACTAGTTAGAGCCAGAGTTTACACATGCAGTTTACCCTATATGCTAAAAAACAACATGGTTACAGCTTGCACATTTTTATAATAGCATATTATGTCATGTCATATGAATGCTTTCAGCAGCCAACCTCCAACTATATTATCGCCTCTTAATCCACAGCCCTAATTTCACAATGTATTGTATCATATAAGCAGAGAAGCACAGATTTTACAAGTTTTCTGTTGAGGTTGGGCTGGCTTGAGAGGGGTCCTGCTTACAATCTCTGCTTGAGTCACTTACACGCTCTACAAGTGTCTCTGTCCTTGGTGCTGAAACATTCTAGCATACAGTACAATGTGGAATACACAGAAGACTGTATGAAGGGGGCTGAGTGGTCAGACTCTCAAATGAAAACCTGAATTATTCTCATAACAGTTAAGAAAAAAAGGCAGAAATAATGCAAACTTTATTTATTGGTGAAATAATTAATCAATTTGATCATCATCATGTTTGTTTAAAAATACATTTAATTTACCTTACACTAATAGTTCAGACGTGTTTTTTCCCCTAAAGCTAATTCTACTCATAAATATCTTAGAAATAACCCAAATTCCATTTAAAGACATTATCCGCCACTTGAAAAATCTTTAAATAATACCATTTGTGCCTTAATGAAGCAATAAACCTTTTGACAGGCACAATAATACACAAGAAAGAATTAGATTCTCTTGAATTAATAATCATCTATGCAACCCATATTCAAATCTTTACACTAATGTCCAAAATACAATACAACAGAGAAAAATTTTATTACCCACTGGTAGGATAAGAAAATGCTAAATAATGTCCTAATGCAATACCAATCAGAGTGGTACACTGATCGAAAGTCAAATGAAGCCGAACTGGCTTCTTTCCAAGAGAAATCTTGACAAAGCATTATAAATCACAGGCCTTTGCCCTTAAAGTGCTGATGATGTGCTTTCCCATTCTGAAACCATCCTTCTGAGCTTTGGGACCTGGGGTGGAAAATGAGTCTGACATACCAAACTTTAATTATTTGGACAAAAGTGGAGTCATTATAAGTCATCTGTGTCTTAGACTAATGTCTTTGACATGCAAACGAACGTGAAAGTCAAGGTTACATTAGTTATGATTAACTACAGGTCTGAGACATAAAGATGTGCTGCCTTTTTTCCCCTGTTACACATGAAGGTCATATTAATCATATCCAACTCGTCAATACATTTTTATGCAGAAAATTTCAGTATTGATGGACAGTTATTGATAAATACAGAGAAAAATAATGTCTTTATGGGATTATTCATATTCCACGTCAACCCCCTGAGGTACATGTGGTTTTACTTAAGAGACTTCAGGATGTGCATGACAATTCCAAGACAGAAGGTCTTTGTCAATTTCAATCATTTGCCTGTTCAGTGATTGTCCCCTGAAGTCTCTGAGCAGCCTAAATAGTTCCCACTGTATTACTCATAAAGCTCTACTGATTATATTACTCATGTCTGGAAGACTAGATTATAGTAAAGGCCTTTGACTCCATCACTGTTGATTTCCCTCAAGACATTAGGATGAAGTATAATGAATCTCCATTTTCACCAAATCTCCTTGCTGTGAGGTGCTTGAAATTGGCATGCCACGGACAATAAATGAACCAAATCCAAAGGCATATCAAATGACTAAAGTTGACAGGTTGTGACCCAGGTCTGTAATTTCTCATTTTAGTTCAAAGTCCTAGTGAAAACACAAAATATTTAAATATTTCAAGCAGTGCATGTCTTGCCGTTAAGTTCTATAGGAATAATCAGACTTTAAGTACATAAGTTCATACAAAGAAGAAAAGTATCATTTGAGTTCAGTTCATTCTGAACATTAGGGGAACTTGAGATTACATCATCAATAATAAATAAAATGTGAATAAGATATTTACCCAAAATCAATCTGAATGGCAAAATTTCAATAGACTAAACTTTATCCTTCTTTGCTCATGTTTTCTTTTGTCTTTCTTTTTTTAAAATGTTTTTTTTGTTGTTTTTTAAATCAATTTTATGTTGAGGCAAATCTAATTAACAGCTTGAAATGGTTTGTCGGGATGATCTTGACACTTGAGCAGCAATCTTGTGTATCATTTGTTATTGTGTACTGGGTTTACACAGTGCAAGAGTGTATTTCAAAAGGGGGGAGCATCATGTTAACATAGCTGCCACACATTCGTAATGTCTGTTTGGCATCTCGGCTGCTCGCTTTGATGAGAGGTAACGTGTCATATTTACGAGTTGCAATATTGACTTGAACGTTAAAGGTGCTCACAATTTTGGTCAAAGGGTCACACATGTCGCATTTACTTTATGTGCACATCAACTGCATATATTGCCTCTGACGACAAGACATTTTCTTTTTTATTTCAGCATCAAAAGGAAAGTGATCAATTTTTCTACCTTACTGTAAGAAACAAATTCCATTTTCAACAACAAACCTTTGTTGTTTGCAGAAAAAAAAGCCAATGCAACAGGTAGTTTGACTTTTTCACACTTTCAGTGTACAAGTGCTGTTTACTCCTCCTAGTGGTGCCCTACAGTATTGACCATTTTGACTGCGTTGTACCTTCGTATATGCACAGATGTAGCAGAACGCTGACATGTACGCTCGCGTACATAGCAAGTCTATAGCCCTTAAGCTATCTTCTAAGCATCTATCCTGATTTTCTTTCCTTTATATGCCTGATGGTACAGTCCAAGTCTATGATTGGCCATATGGCGTATCCATTAAACTAAAGACCTATAGCAGCTACTGAAGAACTCTCCCTGAACATATCGGGTTATCCAGTTCTCTTGAAAAACACGTCACCTGCCAAAGTGGCTATGAGCTTTTATTTCTAACAGTCACATTACATTTTCACCCGCACTAGGCAGTGTTCTGTTCAATCAAAACCTTAGTGAAATACAGCTTATTTGGAAGCAGTTTCTGAGATCCCCCATCCCCTCCCCTTTGGCCTTCTTCTTCTCTTCAAATAGAAAATTCTGAAGTATGAGTGTTAAGGCCTGTTTCTTTTCTTTCTGGGCTCTTTGTCCCACCAGAAGTTGCTACACAGGACTTAAATGGGATCTGAATACTATAACCACAATGCTCGAACAAAACGAAACCAAATTTTCTATTTCGAAGAAGTGGAATGTGATTCGAATGAATATGTAATTCATTCTAATATTACACTTCACCATATCAAAAGATTGTTATGGCTGCATTAAATCCATATAGCTCCCGAATGGCCATCTTTTCATCAAGTAGTTTCATCATGAGAAAGGTGAGAATCAAATAATATTTTTTACATTTTTTTCCTTTTTAAGCCTTTTCTCCAACTAATTCAATTAATTTTGTGCTATTAGGGAAGTTAAATCCTATATTCCATTTATGTGTTGAAATACACTGTTTGAAAGTGAAATTCAAATGTTCAAATCTAATCAAACAGACAGCAGTGACCTGACATTATTCTTAAACATGATGCAATCTAGTTGCAATGAGATTTAAAATTCAGCTCATGTGATGCAGGGATTAAGTCAGTCGTCCATGGAACCAACAGCACTGGCTTCTCCAGTGACATCCAGTAGAGTTTTAATAACTTCATAAACAGCAAACAAACTCAGTATTAAAAAAATCCCCAAATTATTTAGGTGTGATATATTGTGATTTGTAGTCCTCATTTGTGTGTGAGTAAATAATTCTTTTGATGCATTAATTGCTGTCTGAATGTTTCGATGCATACTCTGTATTTTTGTACAAGGGACTGCATAGTCAAATCCTATTTGTAAATTCTATGCCTCCTAAATTACATCTTTGTGGGGTTGTTGATGTCACACAAAGCTTTGCTATTTTACATTTCTGATAGAACCATAAGCTTTCAATCCTAGTACAGATGAGCTGTCATGGATATAGTCTTTTAAATCTGTATATCTACGACGACAGATTTTCGCTTGCACATGCTTACAAAAATAGTTTCATTCATGTTTGGTAGAGTGGCATGAAGAGGACTCCATCATTTCAAAGCAAGTCTGAGAATTTTTACTGTATTTCATTGACAATTTTGAATTCATTATGAGCTTTGGAGATGATCGACCTTGAAACAGTGTGAGAGCACACACTGTTAGACCAGGAACAAATAGCTATTATTTGAACAGAATTCACATGGGACAAAAATCACAAACTTCCTCCCATTTTAAACCACTGTGTGCTTGAGTAGGTTCCTAGGAGCAGGACTAAAAACGCAGCTATAAAAGGAAAAGCATCATGTTGGATAAAAAAATCAAAGCAGACAGACAATATGAAAATATAGTAACTCTGGGTAGAAAACATGGTGTAAAATGGGAGGAAGT
>JBBBVT010000019.1:4107469-4117851 GCA_037177035.1 Craterocephalus eyresii | reverse complement strand
AAATGTTGATCACCTGGTATCGGCAACAGTATCGGCATATTTCAATGCAGGCCGATACTTTCCGATCCGTGTTTTTTGGTTGGAATCGGCACCGATACCCGATACTGGTATCAGATCGGGACAGCCCTAGTGTGCATATCCTGTGTTTGTGTTGAGCTTAAATATACCATTACATACACACTCCCCCATTACTTCCTCAGGCTAAATTGCTAGCCGCTTTTCTTTCTTTTTTTGATGCAACAAATTGTTACGTTTGGTTTGATTGCAGCGGTAAGTAAATGATTCACCACGAATTACCTTACAACCCTCTTTAGCCACCCTTTGATCCACTGCACCTACAATGTTGAGCCAACACCATATCTCAAGGGTTAGGGTAACCCACTAACCCATACAACTGAGTTGATGGACAGAAAATACAATTGGTATCCACTGTCCATGTGACAATTGCTCTCATTGGAAGCATTACTATTATTATGTAGCCCCATCTGGACTACTGTAACATTATTTGGTATAACACATATCCTACATATACTGAAAAATTACTTGTGTTACAAACAATTACAATTACATGGTCTACAAAATATTTTCCCTCAGATTTTGTCTTCTGCAGATATGGTCTTCTCAAGCTTCCTGAACAAAATTATTACCTTAATGTATGCACAATGTATCATTGTTCACAGGTAAAACCCTTGATTATGTGAACTCATTCCATTATGTCCATCGTCTCATCAATTACACAGCAGGAATAGATCACTGCTAAAAGGAAACTCAAGTCTACTTGATTTAGTATAAGCTATAGAGGACCTCAAATCTGGAATCAGTTATAGATGATAACATAATAGAATGTACCAAATTTTTTCTATTTATAAGAACATTAAAACGCAGGCTACTGGAGAGTTACACATCAGACGATCACATGGCTGAGTAACCATAGCATTTACAATTATGTTTAAGAGATTCATAAGCCTCTTACCATATTCCACTTACTGTTTGGTTATACTGAAATTGATTTTGGGACCATACTAATGGTTTCGGCCCTAGGAGTATTCTTGCATTGTTTGAGCTAGGTACAGCCCAACCAAACGTTTTACAAACCCAGCTAACCTTCCGCATATATTATTAATGTGTTTAACTGAGAGTAAAGCTGTGTTTCTGTCACACCATTGGTAGATGAACTCATCCTGACAATTGTCCATATTTATTATACAGTATTATACAGTATGAACGTTATGACAATATCATCAGAGCATCAACTTCTTCTATATTTTAAGTAGAATCATATTATGTTAATTCTGTCATCGAAACAAAATCTAACAGCAGTGGTAGGGTATATACCACAACATAAAATAACAACTTCTCAATAACTCGTCATGTGTTACGGTCCATCTTGGTCAGATGATGTCTAAATGTGAACAGGATGAAGAAAAGGACTATTTAGATACAAGCTGTCATCATAACCGAAAATGTATTGTTCCATTCATTGTCCAGATAATGTTTTGGAAATCATAATCTTGTTATAGAACAGCATTTTCTGCAATACAATCTTAAACATTGAACAGTTGTGTGCTTTCAAAAGTTTAGACAAAGTCAAATTAAGTACAACTGTAAGTGTTAAAATTCTGATTAATTTTTTGTTTCATTCTGACATTACACAAAAAGCAAGATTATCCCTAACTATTTGTGCGTAGTTAATACAGTCAGCAAGTATTCCAGCATCGATTCTGACTTTACCAGCTGCTGCAGATGGTTCTTATGGTTCCAATGTGGAAGCCCTGAAGGAAACTCAGGTTTGGGTTGTGCTGGCCCCCCACTTGAATATATTTAAAAGATATGCCATATTTCTGCCGCTCCACCTTACTCTGGTGAGAAAAAAAAATGGAGATGGTGGCTTTCCTCTTTAAGGAAGTTTTGAAATAACTTTACAGTGTTTTCCATGGCAAAATTTTAATCACTTTAGCTTTTCTGCCTTGGGCCAACCTAACTCCAGGCTTAGTGTATCATTATATTTGCAGATAGTGAGATAACAATCTTTTTTGTCAACTCAAATTCGGCATCACAATCAACAGAAAAGATTGAGAACCAAGTTTAATTTCTTAAAAGGATGCAGTTATTTAGTGTTTCCTCTTACCTTCTGTGTAGCTGCCTTTTGTCCTTGTGGCTCCCAACCCACTTCCCTCCTTTCACTTTTAAAACATAGCATTATGACTTGTGTTGTGTTGCCTCGTGCTGCAGTCAGACATCAGAGATTCATATTCATGAAAGCAACCCCTGTAGATTAATCCATGTTGTGCACCCTTCCTGGGGTGTTATTCCGGCAAAATTTGACCACACATGCAAATATGATGTAACAGTAGCCACTGACAAAGGTCTTAGAAAAACCAGTTAGGGACTACCAGATGAATTCTGTATCTTTTGGATGCAAAGGTTTTGCATATATAACTACTTATATATCTATATCTATCTATTTATCTATCTATCTATCTATAAAGATAGATAGATAGATAGATAGATAGATAGATAGATAGATAGATAGAAAAGAAAAAACTCAGTTGCTTGGGAGTAGAAATACGTTCTAAGAATTCTACAGTGGGTCATTAAAAAAGATTATATGTATTAATTAAACTATTATTGGAGACAAATTCAAATCCTAAACAAAATTAAGAAGAGGAAGGCAACCTGGTTACAGCAGGAAAGAATAAATATATATGCAGTGCAATAAATTACAGAAGTGTTGTTAAATTGATTGGCATGATAATCATCCAGTTTAATGAATGACTGTTTCTTCCCTACGGTAAAATAGGCTTGCTAGAACAAACATACACAAGTCCCATCAGCTATAGCTGGAAGAGTACTCCCTTCAAAATACATCAAGATTGCTCATCAGTGACTTTTACGCTTTCCATCTACAAAAAAGTATCCCACACATACAAAGGTCAACACCAGCCTGGTTGTGATCCAAAATGAACTGTAGATGTTCTGAAATAATGCTCAGGCCCCATTTTCTATTAACACATTTGTCAAGCCTTATGTATTTCTTTCTTGAATGGATCTCAGTGGGTGATCATACATGGCACTGAAAACAGTAATTAAGTGTAATACCTGTTTATTCTACAAGCAGACGGTAAGTACATCAAACACCATGGTATGCAGATGTTGTCATAACTGCATACAGACTTAACACTGTTAATCACTTGAATCCCCCCTTGACACCAGTGACAGAGATTACCCGCAAGTGTTGTGTCAGCTCAAGTGTGAAGAATTGTGCATGTATCAGTGTGCTTGCAGCGAACAGACACCTTAAATGGTGCGTGGAAGCAGCAAGTTTCAGTGCCCCAAAGTAAGTGTTTTTTTTAATAAAGGGCAAATTAAGGTCACAGATTTGATTCATTGCAAGAGTGTATTGGATCAGCTTGAGCCATTCTTGCTTCCTGCTACCAACATAACCCAAATAGTTGCCTAGTGGTTTGCTTACTTAACCATGAACGCTTATAGTGGACCCATAATTTGAAGGGATTATTTGCCAGTGTAACCTATTTGGAGACTAGTCTAATCATCAAGAAAAAGTAGTATCTAAGGTTGCATTCACACTAGTGCTGTTGGATCTGCTTGGAACATATCCTGGTCCGTTTTCCGGGATAGGAAGTGGGCAGAGAACGTGAATTCAGTCTCTGGTGGAAACCACAAAACTGGTCCACTTGCAATGAACTGTGGTCCGGTGTGCTGACGGTTTGAAAGCTAACGGACTGCCTTACCTGCGGGTCATAGGACAGAAAACAGGATCAGGTTGAACACTGAAGTAAAAACATAAACCCCTAGACAAAAACAGATTGTTTCTCTACTTCCATTGTCTGAGACGTTTTTGGCCCTGGCTATTCAATAAGGCAAGCAAGTTTATTTATACAGCAAATTTCACTTACAAGACAATTCAAAGTGTATTACATAAAACGTTAAATGCAAAACAGCAGTGTGCAGAGGTAAACATCATAAAATAAGAAGCATAATTTAAAATAAAAACAAAAGAGGGGAAAAAGAAAGAACCTAAGATAAATTCAGTGTAAAACATGATCAAGTTGAACAATTTCCAGCTTAAAAGATATGGTGCACACTTGGAATTTTAGATAAAAGCTATTCAATGTAGCAGAGAACAGGTGGGTTTTTAACCTAGATTTAAATAAAAACTGAGCGTTTCAGCTGATCCCAAGCTTTCCGGGAGTTTGTTCCATGAGTCAGATTTTTTCCATTTTTCCTGTTGGTCAGCAGTCATTTTGGGGAGAATCACCCAGTAGCGAGCAGCTGATGTTACTGCATGACGTTGTTCAGTTTGTTCCACTTGAGTAAATTGCAATGTTAAAGTAAGCTAAACCAAATGAAAGTACTACAATTTTCAGAATTCCCTGCCCAATTTAAACGGAGTCCCCGGGAGTATTGGGGTGTGAATGTGCCCTTAGATCCTCTGTGTCTCTTTAAGAGCACTTTTAAGTCTGGGAAAACCCTGTTTGAACCATTTTATTAGTTCCTCCTTTGACATTTTAAGCAGAATCCCTCTGCTGAATAGTTGCTAGGACAAAGCCCCATTTAGACCTTTCTAAACAAGGTTTCTTTAGCTTTTGCCAAAACAGTCTAAAAGCAAACAAGGTGCAATCTGTGGAGAAGTGGCTCACCCCAGGTGGTGGCTGCAGTGAATTTAATATAGTTTCTGTCATATCACCAGCAGACTAGACAGGAGTGAGAATAGTGGATTACTGTTCCAGCAGCACAGTCAAAAGGCTTTTTAAAAGATGAATCATGCTTTCTGCCAAACATGGGCTTTCTCTTTCCAGCTTGCAAACAAAATTGGTCATTGACTGGCTTTGTCTGCCAGCCAGGCCATGCAATAAAGGGGTTTTATTCCAGTGAGAATTATAGCTTTGAAGAGGCAAGTGTTGATGAGTCTTGTCAGTGATGCCATCTTCCCCTAAATCCATTATGTGACAAGGTAAAATAATCCCCCGCTTTGAATGCAGCAGTGTGATGTTACTGTGTGGCTTACAGGGATAAATGACGCATGGAATATGGGAATCTTAGACATGTTGCACTGATGGGAATGTAGGAATTAGCTCACAGGAACAATTAATTTGGGATGTTTACTGGCAGGAGCAGTGGTTAATCTTTTGGGATTAGTTGAAGAGGAAGCGGAAAGCAAGAATGAAAGAAGTGGGGAATGGGGAACGAAACGACCACCACCCAGTGAATTCTACATTATTTATTGATGGACACAGTTTTGCAATTTTGACATTTTTGACACTGACAGGAATGGCCATTTCTTCCTTTTCATGGCGAGTACAATTTTTCTAATTTGTTTTGTGGAAGCTACCAGTGTGACGCTGATTTTGGCATCATTGTTTTCCATTAAGAAAAGAAAGAATTGCATATTTGGAAATAAAGTAAGAAGAGTATGAAATGGTAACACACAACATGCTTTTCCATTTACACTGCATATTTGTGCTATAACCATTTACACCTCATTTTCTCTAACTTTTCCCCCACATGGCTTGGTTTAACCTACAACCGTTAGTGGAATAAGCATCCCATAGGATGGATGTAGTTGGTTTACAGTATAACCTGTTTCCTTCTAGAATGTTGTCTAGCTCTATTGTTTTGAGCCATAACCAGTGGCTGTCTTTGACAGCAACTATTACCAGCTGTTCTCAACTAGAAACAACGCCTTACAGATGATGAATGACTCATTGGCAGTGATAAAGAGCGGATCACAGAGAAAGCTCCCAACATATTGAAACACTTACTAACTGTTCATGAGCTACTTTCTCACCCATTTGCCGACTCTGATTCTGGAGGGCAATATTTGCCTCCAGTTAAAGACATGCTTCTGTTAGTAATTGCAGTGCGTCTGTCCACAATAATAATGTACCAGAAACATAGCATGTCAGAGATGACAATTCTGGGTTTACCCAAGGTCAGGCAGGAAGAATTTAGAGAATTTTTCTGAGAGTTCCTGGAGAGGGTTCATTGTGAAAGTTATGTAATCTTATCCTGCTGTCATCCTGCAATGCCACAATATTCAGATTAGATGAGTGATATCACTCCCATCATCAATTCGAAAGACTGTACAATGAATGGACAAACCTTAAAACCATGTGCACATAGCTGTCTGAAGAGCTGAAAAGAGGCCCATAGGAAGGCTACCTTTGCCATCTTGGCACCGTCACAAGTCTCTTGACTCCCGGAAAACCCGGAAGTGGGTGATGAGGAGGTGCTGAGAGGGGGCTTTGAGTGGGGAGGGATGATTGACACCAATCAAACTCTGAACTATGAGCTAAAAAAGCTAACCCGGAGCGAACGGGAGCAACCAGCTAACGGAGGTAGGTGGGCTAGAGATAAAGCACAAGGTTGGCTGACTAAAAACTGTGGTTGTGCTACTCTTGTTTTCCCTGGTATTTGGCACCTGACAATCAAAAGTACAGCCCTAATTATGAAGAATTTTAAGTTTAAATACCATCTAAATGGATGATTTTTTTTCACTCCCCACACTGTTGTCATGAAAGTTAACCTGACCTTTTATTCCTAAAATGTTTTTTTTTAACCTGGCTGTTTAATTCTGCTATAAAGCTGGCCTCTTTAACATGGGAGCCAATTGGGAAATAGTCTATTTTGCAGGCAGTACCTAGTGAATGAGGGGGTAACTGCAATCTTTGGCACTTCCGCATAGGCTTTATGTTACTAAGCCAGAGGTTTCTGAGTGATAAACTTTAATTTATATTCAACAGTTTTCAAATTTATAATATCCCTTTATCCTATCCAAGCAACACACTTTTGAATTCCCAATGTCAAAATGTGATATCTTCTCTAAAAAATTTTGGTGCCTACAGGGTTAAAAGGCATTGATAGAGATTTAAATAACCTACCTCGGATTTTGCTTTTTAAAAAAACCTGCCCCCCTCCCTGTTTACCATATTTTCCCCCAAGAACTTTAATCAATCAATAGGAAATTTAGTTTTTTTACTCATTTACAAGACAAAGAAAAGAAAATGGGAAGAAAATCCCCACTGATAATCTGATACCCTTAATTTCTTTTCGTCCATTTCAATTTCTTCCATTTCTTTCTTATTTAATTTCTTGTTTTCCAATAAAACCAGTACTAAAGATGAAATAATAAGAAATTCATCGTCAACTTCTCACACTGTGTAGTTTGCAGACTTCTAAAGGATGCCAGAAAAACAGCCGTAACTTATCAGGATATGACAAGAAGTCAATCAACACAACCAAACCACAGTCACCTGGCTCATAAATAGAAAGAGAAGGAGAAGGTATCAGATGTTACAGTTATAACTCACCTTCTCCCTCCTGTAGCCAACCTGTATTTCCTTTTTTGAGTTTCATTACTTACAGAGGGACACAGAAAAGTATGCATCATGCTGACATTATTGCACTATGGGTTCCTTCAGTATAGGTGAGAGCAGCATTAGAATGATTCATCTCCTACTCTCTCTGTCAGTGACGAATGGCCAACAGAGCATTTCCTTTAAGAGCCCTCAGCACTATAAAAGGAAGTTTGATCGTGGGCTTGCATCTACAATAGTCTGTTGCATTATGGCATTTTCCTTTTGACCTCGAGGACGCACAAAGAATGATAAACATATTCATAACCGTCTTAAGTAAAATCAGGAAGCTACGCTTTTTAAAATATCCTCCCTTTTTAGTCAGCAGCTTATTTTATTTTCATCAGCTAAATCCGACTTTCTGTTTTCGAAACTTGGGGATTTAGTGCTCAAAATATGTCATTCAGACTGGGTTTAAAAGAAGAACCGAAAAACAATTCTCATTCCTATTCCAGCAAAATGCACTCTCAGATGAATCCTATGTCTGCCAAACACCTTCTCACATCACAAAAATCTTGGCATCACATTGCCATTGAAGGATTACACAGGAAAGGCTGGTCCATCCTACATTCAGAAAAAAAGATTTTTGTGTGGCTGATTATAGATGGGAATTAGATTAAAATACACAACCTAAAATCTGCCTTAAAAAGCTGTTTTATTATAAATGTTGACAATAAAAAAAGAGGCAAAAGCTTGCATCGATGGAAAAACAAATAGTATGATGTGAATAAAGAAAAATGCTCTGCACTTGGATGCATGTGAGAATATTATGTCTTGATATTTGTTCCATGTTTTATTGGAAGAGCATTTTACAGAGTATGAAAACAGAGCCATTTGATTGCCAGTATGCAGTGTGAATAATTAATGCACAATTATAGGGGGTTGGTTTTCCAATCTCACATTTCTGAGTGTTTGCTTTGAGACTTTCCCTCTGTCAAATACCTCTAAAGAATGAACTGACATTATGTAATCGCTATGTGTTCCTGCCTGGGGTCCTGGGGGCTGCCTCCGAGTGTTTCATTTTAGTCTTTGCTTAAAAAAGAGTTGAGGGGATGGGCATGCCGTTTGGTCTCACTCAGAATGTTTCACCTTGGTTGAGAAAACTGTGTTTTATTCACCTGGGTACATGTTGTATTGCTTTTACCCCCACTTGATTTACAGTCTAAGCTTCAGGCAACTCATTTATACTTTTGTGCTCAGCAAATCAGCCAGAATAGATCGGCAAATCCTCACTTTTATATTGAGAAGAGTTAAACAAATACAGTGGTAGCATACTGAAAGACAAAACAGTATTAAGATTAGCTTGTTTGATATATTTTTCTTTAAAACATCAGTTTTATAATAAATATGATAAGGTATATGTGAAACATATACAGTATGTGTCCCTCATCCTCCATTTTCTAGCAGAACTACAGCTGTACTTGAGAGGTGCTGCTTTAACATCTCTACAGATATTATTTTAAGTGGAATATGGACTCTAACTCAAAAGTCTTGTAGGATCCTGACAGAGTGGAAAGGCGAGTCACGTCAGGTAGTTGTCAGTGTCACAGTGCAAAGAGAAACCCTGATGTGTAGCACTGATAAAACATTAGTGTGCTCTACGCCTGCCAGACCCGCTCACCCCTTACGCACATCGCTGGGATGTGAGAGAGATGTTAATTGGACCGTGCCAAAGCTCCATGAGAAGGAGAGTGAGAGGAAGAGGAGGGTGTGATGGACATGGCATCCATACTGATTTGCAGATCTGCGGTGGACGAGAGGCAAGCCGTGGGGGGCTGTCCGCTAGAGTTAAAGACGACAAATGGAATTTTAATGCCACTTGAATACTTGTGGAAAAATGCAAAAGCAGGACTAAGTTTTCTAATGTAATGTTTCTAAAGTAATGGCTGCCCTAAATGTACTGAAGTTTAGATTCTGTTCAAAACAAGCCACCTAAAGGTTTATATTCAGATTTAAACCCATGTGTTGGACTAGCATCAGAGTATGAACATATGTTTTCCTTCTCCATATTTATGAATAATGTTCAATTTATACAGTCAATCAGGTACTTTTGTACTTCATAAATACCACCTCAGTTCATGCTCCACTCACTGGCATACTGTGATCAGGTTGCCTCAGAACTCTTTCCAGAATTGTGATTGAACCATTCACTTTGCTACATCTGCCCACTTCCTCACCGCAAGGCTTTCACTGTACTCACGAGTTGCTGCCAAGCTGTCAGATCACATTCCAAAGTGTCAAATTGCTCTCCGTGTATTAGAATGAATCTCTGAAAGCAATTAAGTGACAACAAATAAACAACACTCTGCCAAGAGTGTGAGTCTGAAAGTGGATTTATTCACAGTATCTTTAAAGAAGGATCAAGTACACATCAGTATCACTTCCAGTTATGTCAAGAATTCACAGTATTTTTCCTTGAAGGTATTTTAAAGTTTGAATCTCTTGAAAAAGTCTAAGATTACTGATGACTGCACTGGAGGGCACATAACCAATTCCAATGAAATTATTTTCTGATTTAGAAACTCAACGGACATTTTGGCATTCATTCCAACCACAACACAGAGGTCTCTATAGATTTGTTGAACTGATCGGTTTATTTATATAAAAAGATAGAAAAACTTGAAAATTTACTTGAATTTAGCTCATCTAAAGTTTTTTTGCTTGTTTCATTTTGAATATGCAAACAAAAAGGAAGTGCAAATGAATTGTAAAAGCAAAAAGCAGAGTTAGAAGGAACAATGCATATGGAATGTCACCCGCTTTTCCATAAGATAGAATTCTCAAAAACGATCAGCAAAAAAACCAAAAAAAAAACAAAAACAAAACAACCACAACAAAAAAATCCCACCAACAACTAAACAGGGAAAACAACAACAGAATTTAAAGGTAAAATACTGACAAAAATGAATGGAAAAAATTGGAATAAAAGGAAAAGAAACTTCAATGAGTGTTCTCATGATACAGTGAATGTGTACCCTTCTCTGACATTTTAGTGATAAGTAGCTC
>JBBBVT010000019.1:4033624-4045476 GCA_037177035.1 Craterocephalus eyresii | reverse complement strand
TAGTTAAGACTACTAGATACCCATTTACACAGTTCATCAGCAAAAAAAAGTTGATTTAGGGGTTAGTTACACTTTAACTCCGACTGAACCATTACTTTTGAAAAATACCTGCAGATACATCATTATTTTTTTGCTCTCAAAGTAAACCTGAACAAATGATTGAAATGATTATAGAACTTTGAGTTTTTAGGATGCGTTGATGTTGTAACCAACCTAATGGAGGAAAAAGGGGGAACAAAGTTAGCAAAGTTTTCATTAAAAACGATTCATTTTGAAATCCGGATGTTTTTCCACCTATAGCTTACTGTAAGACATTTCTTTCAGGGAGAGATTGTCATCTTGTTTATATCAACAGTTCTATTATTATAGCAGTTCTATGACAGAAATGCATTTGCACTGGTGCTAGTTTGAGTAATACTCTTGAAAAGGTCACAATGATTTCTTTTTTTTTGTCAAACTGTCAGATTTTTACAGCAGCACAAGTATTTTATTTTGTTTTTTGTGATTTAAGAGCTGTAGGTGTAACAGACATTTATGAGCATGCTAATCTTACAGCCCTGTGGTGCCTTTTCCCAACAGCCTTTGAACTACGAACGAAAGAAGACCTACACACTGCACATTGAAGGGATGAACACACATGTGGATCCGCGTTTTTCCTATCTTGGCTCTTTCAAAGATACTGCCACCCTAAAAATCACAGTGGGGGATGTGGATGAAGCGCCAGTTTTTTCTATGGATTATTATATTTTGGATGTTTATGAAAACTCTCCGAGTGGCACAGAAGTGGGCACCGTTACAGCTCGAGATCCAGACAGCAGGAATAGTCCTGTCAGGTAAGATAATCTAACTTTATTCATCCTTATTTATTGCTTATGTGTCATTTTTTAATGGTTTTTACCCATTTTGGGATTCGAGTTGACAAACTTAAAGCAAAGGCATTTTGGCTTAAGCAAGTTGACCAATAAGATCATCTTTGTCTCAATTGATTTTATTACTAAAGCTTGGTTACTCTGATCTCATATGCTGTACATTAGGTAGGAAGTGAACACTCGGTCCAGAAAAAAATCAGCAAGCGTGGATTTGAACAATATCAACAAGGACCACCTCGTAATGGAAAAACAGCTTGATCAACTACTGCAGCACTCATGGCAGTGGAGAGCTCTTCTGATCTTAGACATGAGCTGATTTAGCTCAGTTTGCTGGAAAATGTTGGTTTCACTATGAAGAATACCTGGTGCTTTGCACTTTGTTGACTATGACACCAAATAGCTGCAAACTGGACAAAGCTGTCTGCCAAAACCATCCAAAATGGACAAGTGACCACAGACTAATGAAATAAGGTGTCTTGTTCTGTTGGTTTGTAAACATCATTGAAACATTATTTCTTTTACCTGATGGTGGTTGCTGCATTGCTTATCTGCCGAAGTCGGACAAGGATGCTCTTCGGAAAGAAAGCAAGCCTTTGATAGCAGTGCAGTGCTTCAGGCAATGTTCTGCTGGGAATCCTTGGATCTTGCCAGTCATGTGGATGTCACTTTGACACATACCACCTACCTAAACTTTGCTGCTGAACAAGTATACCCCCTTCATGGAAACAGTACTTCGATGCTTCGACAATGTTTTTAGGGATGCAACAACAGGCTTGAGGTGTTGAGTTTGCATCCACGTTCTTTAGATGTGAATCCATTGTAGTGGGATGCTTGGAAAAAAAAAAAAGTCAGATCAGTAGAGGACTCAACTCAGAATGCACAGGTCTAAAAGATCAGATACTGACTGACTGGTACCAGATGCTGTTTTGGCAGCAACGAGGGAATCTTCTTAGAGTTAAGTAGGTGATCATAACATTCTGGCTGATTTACATACACTACCTCCCTCTCAAGTTAATCTACTTTTTTATAGAACAAGACAATAATTGTCATTAAAATCATATAGATTTTTCAGTGCATACATGAATCAATAATAAAGATCAAGCAGCTAACTGAAATGCACATGTAATGGCAGTATGTTAGCATAATGGGGATATTTCAGGTGCTTTTCTTTCTGCTATTTAGAGGTGGGGTCATTTGAAGATGATGTTTTATCTAAAAGATGAACTTAAATATAACAAAATGTCAACTCATTTTTTTCCCCCGAACAAATACCGCTTCTCTCTAAATCTGCAGCGCACAGGGTGAATCAGCCTTACTTCTTTTGGCATCACTGGTTATTTCATCTGCAAGCTTGAGAATTAACCTGAGGCAATACAATTGCTTGGCACATTTGTATGCACTCTAAACAGACGTGCATGTGCTGTTGAAAAAAGAGATTCATAGCAGCCCTAGGCAGTGTGCTGAGCAGGTGCCTTGTTTGATGGCGTTCTACTCTACCGACTGCATAGGCTGTGTTAATTCGAATTCTCTCCATTTTCTTGACAAAAATGATGGCGCAGCCGTGAACTTGATACATCTCAAGAGATTAAATATTGCTAATATATCAATAAAAAGCAATCTTCAGTTTCTGCTGCAGTGAATAGGAGCATATTTGCAAGCTCTACCCTGTACTTTAAAGCAGAGGTGTTTTTTTTTTTTTTTTGTTTTGTTTTTCAAAGCCGCAGTAAACACTCTGACTTATGAGCTGAAATGTTGCAGTGTAATAACGAGTTATATATTTTTGGGCTATTAGCAAGACAATTTCATTATTACCATTTTGTAATAAGATTCCCTGTGATAGTTGCATCCAATAATGCATGGCTACAGATGCTCCGAACCTCGTTCTGAGTGGGGGATTGTTGACATTCAGCTCTGGGATTCGCCTCTGCTCCCTGTATCACTTACTGCATGTGGGCTGACGTGTACCACGATGAGAAATATGCAATAACCTGGAGACGATACATTTAATTCAAATTCCTCTCAAGTCATAAACAGTAGCCGGCACCAGAATTTGTCTAACTTCAAGAGTTAGAGCGAGAATCATATATACAGGTGAACAAGCACAAGAGTCTCCTGCAGCGATGATATTTGGCGAGCCCTGAAGCTCCGTGGAGCCTTGCTTGGTATTCTGTGGCACATGGCATGCAGTTTGGAATGAATGTGAAATGTCGGGGGCCGTGAAAGTGTATGACAGCAAGTATCACCATCAACCGAGTCAAGTCAAGCATTCCTGTTTGCCTGGGTTTGTGCCACAGAGCTGTCGAAGCACTGAGTACTAATGGCTTTGTTAAGAGGAAGGCTTAAATGATCTTTCCGTAATTTGGTATGCTAGCAATGGGCTGAATGTATATTTGAGATGATTAGGCTTCTAATTATGACAGCAGAGAGAGAACGGCAATTGTAAGTGTTGGGTTAAAAGAAAAGGAACAAACAGAGCGTAAACTTGCAGAAAGGCATCATCTCTCCCTGCAGTGAGATGCTGACCTCTCCTCAGATGCTTGCTTCCAATGTACAGCTTCAAATTGAGCACTTATAGTAACATTTAAGGGACTTTTGCTCACACTGAATGCCCATAATGCCAGGCCAAAACCTTTTTCTTCTCTATATATGTATATATGTACTGTATATTGCTTTTCTATATTTTTAGATACATTTTTTGTGTATTGAACACTTTCCAAACATAGATGACCCAAATTATAATGCTGCACATAAAAGCATCCTTTGTTGATGCAGATGGAGCGCCAGACACATTGCTGTCATTTAGAGCACAAGGTACAGTACAGCTGCTGCTCTGCAAACATGCTGCTCAAGCTGCGCTTCTGTGCAGACAAAATGTAACAAGGTTTAAAACAAAGCGGCGGATTGGTAAAACAACTGTTTTATTTGCTCTGTGCAAACAGGGGCACAGCTACGCATCTTCCGTGTGGTAATAAAAAGATAAGTAAATGTCTGCGTTTCAAATCCTAGTCATAAACCAGTTTCTTTTCGTTCTTTCCCGGCTCGACCGCTTAAAACGAAAATCTGATGTTGTGTTTTCTCCAAGGAAACAGTGTTCCCACGATTCTAAATCCTGACACTGTGCATTAACGGGTCTGGATAATCTAGGTTCTGTTTACCTTTTATTTGTATTCTTTGTATTGTATGGTGGATATCAACCATATCCAAGCAGATAAGGATTAGTTATTGCCCTTTATGGATTTGTATAAGATTGGAACTGTGCTGCTTAGTGAATAATGTTCAAATTAAACTGTGAGGAAGACACAAGGTAAAGATCGATTCTCTAATTCATGTCAGAATCTTAACACAATGTGAAGATTTGTAGTAAACAAGAAGGTAATCTACATATGAAAGACTTTCCTCGTCGCCCCTGTGAGACGCCTTGTCCATTCCTACAGAGCATCACTGCTAGTGTTCTTCACACACACACACAAGACAACAGTGGGATGTATTTAAAATGGCACCCTCTTGAATCCAGAGAGTTCAACAACTCTGCCACAGCTGCTTACAGTATGTTTGAGCTAAATGTAAATGCAGCAGGGATCAGTATTTGGCTTCCTTTGATCATCAGACGTCTGCCCCTGCATGCGATGAAATAAACATGTTATTGAAGTGCCATTTCAAATGACAAGAAATAGGGAGATATTGATGTCTAAATAACCAAAGAGGTCGACATGAGTCATTACTTCTGGTCGCACTAACATATTATCATAATTATCAGGAACAGGTAAACTTCTTGGCCTGGTTACTCCTAAGGCCCAGCCATTTATTTTTGTCTTCTGTGCAAACCTTGGGTTTCAGACCTCTAAGCCAAGGATTATTTATGGAATATATCCAATCACCCCTTAAAGAAAACATGTTGACTCTATTTTGATGCCTAAGTTATAGAGGTATGACCAGCACATCCACAGGCTTTTTGAAATGGGGACAACTTTTCTTTTTTTTCCTGATATCATATTACTATTGTCAAAGAACCAATATAAATATATTTTCCAATATCAAAATCTTTATTTCAAGTTAATTAGTAAGATGTTTAAAAAAAGTTCAGCCATTATAATTGTCAAAACAAAACCGAAAGGGATATACCGTCTCACTCCCCATTAGTCCAAAACAAAGTGTCCAACATTGTGGCCATCCACTAGCCATCCTGAATTACGTCTATTTTGACCATCCAGTGTAGCTCAGCGTTAATCAGTGAATAAAACTGTTGGAGAATGAGTCTTGATGTATTTCAGATCCCACTGCACATGCTTTTTTTAGTTTTTTTTTTTTTTTTTGGCAAGCATTGGTTAATGGTGGCCAGAACACAGCTCGAAGAAATTTTTGGGATTTCAGAGAGACCAGCAGCTTTAAATATCTGCTTGCTCATTAGTGTCTGTTTAAGAGCTACTTTCTTAAAGTAATGCATTTATCTGGTGAAGATAATCATTGATATTCCTTTATCTGAACAGAACCGTTTGCTCTCTGAGTCATACAGACAGGTTTTTGTTTTTTTAACAGTAACACACACACTGTCCTGCTGGTTTTAATCGTGCACCAGCTGCAACACAACAAATTCAATTAAAATCGTTCTCCAACAACTTCATTCCAACATGTTCTGCACAAGCCTCTGGATGACCCACTCATTTGAGTCAGGTGTGTTGTAGCAGGGAAACATCTAATCCTGCTGGACACTGGCCTTGGAGGTCCAGAGTTGGTGATCCTCGTTCCAATGTTTTCACTCCTTTAACGAGGCATTGCATTATTTACCATGCTTCCCTTGCATCTGTTCCATCATGGAAACTGTGAGGAGAACCTGTCTCTTTAATAAAGCTCACCTGGGAAAATAATTATGAGTTCTGTCTGAGACTGACATTAGTAATTAAGCAGGCAGGAGAAACAACACTAAATAGATCTTCCATAGTAAAAGTGAAGCCCATATGTTCCATTAACCGAAAACCTGAATGCAGAATTATTGGGAATAAAACACATTGATGAATTGTGATAGTAAAGATCAGACATGAATTTGCAGATTTCCTCCCTCATACAAAATTATATCCAAAGAAATAACCAAAGCATGTAAATGTGTTTTGCTACATGCAACCCTCTCTATCTGCTTAGCATTTATGATGACCTTATATCTTAAAGATAATTTTCTGCTTAGATTGTCGTTCTAAAAACACCATGTCATTCCCAGAATGCTCCAAAGATGAGCAGCTTGTGTCCATCATTTCTTTCAAGTGTAATGAAGATTGCCAAATTTGTACATAGATTAGTACACATTAGCGGGATTCACGTGGATGTGATGTGTTTACACTCAACAACAAGCTGGCCACACATCAGTCAGTTTGAATTGTTTGTCTGGTGTCTTTGGTGCTGCATGAAAGGCTGATGGATTTTCCTGTTTCCACAACAAGCTACGCTAGCAGAGCAAAGCGAAAGTAACGGACCTAGAATTCAGTTTTGGGAACAGAAGATGTCACTCCATTTTGAATGAGAAGCAGGACCACCGACGCCTAAAACGCTTAAGTGTGAATTCTGCCTAAGGACTCACTTTGTCTCCTGCATGTCACTGTCTTGCAAAGCAGCTGCAGCATGATCACACGCCTGTTATCTGTATGTGAACCAACTTTCAGAAATAGCTTCAGATGTAAGAGCTGGATTCAAAGCACAGACATTGCCCTTGTTGCTTTTTTTCTTTTGTAGAAATCAGTGACTCTTGGTTTACATGTTTAACATGAGCAGTATTTCAGTCACCATAAGAATCCTCTTATTCTAAATAGAAACTGAGAATGGAAATAAAAATCACTTTGATGGCTCAGTTGTATTACAATATATTATTTGAGAACAGTCAAGGACACATGCAAAGGCTCTGGTTAGTAGCTGCAATACAAATTATTGTATGACTGTATATCATGAGAACATTAATGTTCTCATGATATACATGATATACACATGATATATCACATGATATAATATTCTCATAATGCACCCTCTAATACCATGAAATATGGATCTTTAGTTTTTTTCTTTCTTATTCCTGTCCAACTCCACCACACAGGAAATTATTTGATCTACATGACGATTGTTTTGAGTTGGTAGGTGGAGACATAGACAAATGACATCGGTATCATCAGGATTGGGTCTTTGCTTTTGCATGTGATGTGGTTCTGGTGTCTTCATCGGGCTATGATCTGGAGCGATTCACAGTTGAATGTGAAAATGTAGTTACCTCCAAATATGTGACCATGATCCTTAGACAGAAAACCATGTAGGGTCTTCTTCAGACCGGGAATGGGGTCCTGCAACAAGTGGAGGAGTTCACGTACATCTGTGTATGTGTACATTTGTGTACGAGTGAAAGGATTGAATGAGAGACTGATAGATGGTAGGAGCTGAGCCAAAAGGCAAAGTTCTCAATATGCCAGTTAATCTACGTCCCTACCCTCACCTATGGTCATGAGCTTTGAGTTTCCTCCACATGGGTTTCCTCCACGGGATGCCTGGGCTCTCTCAGAGATAGGGTGAGAACCCTGGTTATGCTGTAGGGGCTCAGAGTAGAGCCACTGCTCCTCTGCATCAAGAGAAGCTACAGTAGATGAGGTGGCTCGGACATCTGATCAGGATGCCTCTTGGACGTCTCCCTAGGCCGAGCCCATAGGGAAGGCCCAGGACACGCTGGAGGGATCACATCTCTAAGATGGTCTGGTATTGCCTCGATATTCCCTTGGATGAGCTACCTGATGCGGCCGGGGAAAGAGACGTTTGGGCTTCTCTGCTCAGGCTGGATGGATGAAGGACTTATTTTTGATTAATTTGAATGCTCAAAGAATAACAGTACACAGGTTCTCCCCTATGTTCTTTCCAATTTGTACTGCAGTTTACATAATAAGAATTATGAAAATGTATCTACGAATGTATGCTGTATCTACGAACTGATGTATCTGATGGTCCAAGCTGTACCTAAACAGTTCAAGATAAGCATGCTTCAAGCACCAGATGGCTAATTAGCTTAACTAGCACATGGCCAATTAGCAAGTCATTAAGTTGGTACTTAAACTATTTCTCAACTGTCAATTGCTGAACCTTTATTCACACGTTGTTCATACCTTTATGGGACATGGAGTGTCATTGTACTTCTGACAAAGCACATATATTAAAGGTTCCTGCAGTTATTTATGCAGCAATCCCTCTATTGGGCATAGTTTCTACAGTATGTCGGGACCATCCAAAGTCCTTTAGAGACAAGAAAGGTGTTTTGGCTGTACAGGTGTATTAAGTCTTACATTCATAGCTTTTACATCAAACCCTAATACTTACTGTATACTAATATTGGACTTCTTTTGCAGAAAATTACCAACAACAATCAGTCACAGCTAATATTATTCCCCGACCCATGTATCAGTCCAGCTTCGATAATGATGGTGTTTGTCTGTTTTGATGTTTGTTTACTTTATAAAACTAAAGATTTTCAGCTTCAAAGTTTTTCTATAAAATAATCAGCACACATTTTGCACTTGTTACATCTTGCACTTTGGAAACACAACACAACAACACTCTTTAGATTTATATCCAGTAGAGGTTATTCAAAGAACTTCAGTGTTTTCTTTGTTTGTAGAAAAAAAAAGCAAAATATTTCATGGTTTGAACCAAAGGCTCACTTCAACAATCTAAAGGCCTTTGTGTTCATCGGTGCCTAAATGTTCTATAAAGTTTTATTAAACCTTCAAATGGAAAGGTTCTCCCAGTGATGCCGGCTACAGAGATAATCAGTATATTAAGAGAAGAACTAATAGCTTATTATTTCCAGTTAGTGCAGGTGGCAATGATTTCTCTATACAATTTCCATCTCGTGTGTCAATAAAAAAATGTTTAACCTGGGGTATATTACGCAGGGGAAATAAATCCTGGATTAAAAGGTGTAAATAGGGCCATTAAGAAATAAATGAAGGAATACACAAGCAATGCTCATTTCGTGCTTGAATTCATAAGACAAGCAGTTGAGCACATTCCTGTTTTTATGCCACAAGCTGCTTTGCTTGTACTTTGATAACACAGTGGCAGAGAAGTCATTTCACGTCTGTAAACACTTCCAGCAGAACGCTCTTTTGTCATTATTAAATATTGAAAATTATTGCTCTTGAAACATTTATTTTAAGAACCCAGCATCCATTTAAAAGCAGTAGAGATTATTCCATTCATGTGCTGTAGAGGTGGGACGGGCTTTGAAAATCAGGCATGCATAAACAAATCCCCCCGGGATTCTGCTGCGTCTGCACTTCAGTGACTTGAGTGTACAGCTTCTGCCTGGTCGTGGTTGACTGAATCGTATTAATTCAAGGTTTTGTTTTGTGGTCTGATACATTTTAAGCAAATATGACATTCACATATGTCAAATTGCTAATTATCTTCCGAGGGCTCTGGAGAACTTCAGGCAGGGTTAAAATACATGGAATGTTTGCACAGTAATCTGAGGCATTTCAGTAGGTGCTTAATGGGAAGCACCACTGATTATACACAAAGATCAGTTTAGTCTTAATGAGCACTATTACTCAATCTGGGAAAACAGTTGTATAACGTCATCCGTGACTCTACAGGGAGCTTTCCAGAGCTAATGATAAATTACCCAGATCATATCATCGGGGTTATCTTGGGAGCAAAATGTGTTGCGTTAGAAGTTGGAAAGAGTCATGTTTAGATAGCTGGGAAGAATTATGTCTTGAAAACTTGGTTGTAGTTTTTTTTTTTGGTTTGTGTTATCAGTTTTTTGCTTTGATGTGTTTTAAATCTACCTTCATATTGGTTTTGGTGTTAATGATATTATTATTATGAAAATTATTCAAACTAAACATGAACCCCAGGAATGTTGAGGCTTTCTTTTTTTTTAATATGAAAAAAGATGAAAACCTAAAGCCCTTCAAATCACACAAGACAATATTTTATACACAAAATACATGTCTAAATTTTTTGCACACAATGAGCTCATCTCAAATGTGATGCTCGCTTTAGGTTTCAAACTAGTTGGCATGGGGCATGTTAACAATGGTGTAGCATCTCCTCTCCTTTTCAGAACAGTGTGAAGACATCTTTTGTGAGTTCCTGGCAACTTGCGTGTGTCTATTTCTTGCCTGATAAAGGTTGAAGTGTTGGTGATCAACATTGATGTTTTTTAGGCAAATAAAGCACCAAATGTTCTCTATACTGTAAATGAAAGATGTGGACTGTAGGCAGCAAGTTCAGCACCAGAGGGACCTTCTCGTGTGAAACCAAGCTGCTGTAATGGATACAGTATCTTGGATCAGAGTGTTCATTGTAGACTGTTGGTTTCCTTATAGGCTATTTGGTATTAATTGGCTTATTTGGATACTGAGTGATGACAACAGATTGGCTCAAGCTGAAGTTGCCTTGAGATGAATTGGTGCTATACAAATAAACTTGAAGTGAATGGAATTGATTGTAGTTTTCTTGCTGGAATACACAAAACCTTCTATGAAATAGATGTCTTCTAGATCTTCCTTCATTCAAGCTGACCATACCGTATGCACTATACATCCTCATACCATCAGAGATACAGGCTTAGACCTGCCCCGGGACCACGTTTCCCTGATTACCGACGGAAATGTCAAATTTAGACTTGTCTCACCATAGAACCTTTCCCACTCTGAACCAAGAATTTTCTGAAATGGACTGTTTCAAAGGATGCAACTGCACTCCTCATGATCAAATATGGATTTTGGATGATGAAGCTTTAGTTGACATCTGTAGATGCCACAGAAGATTATGTGAACTCAAAGTGGTTTCTGTAACTATTCCTGGGTCCATTTAGTAATGTCAGTGTCACAATCATTACAATGAGTGATGCAGTGACGGCTGAGAGCCTGGAGACCACGGGCAATAAAGGCCTTACGCACAGAGACATCTACATTTCCTCTGATCTTTTGATGACGTTATGGTCATATGATGATACCGTTGCAACTTGACATTGATGGACATTGTGTTAACTTCTGAGCAGCTCTGCCTTTCTAGAACATAATTTTTAAAGTGAATAATATTACAGAATTGACATTAACAGAATCGCTAGATTTTCTGCAAGATTAATCTTTTTTAAACTCTTGCTTTTTCAGCCGTTTGTTGCCCTTGTGTCAACTATTTTGAGACCAGCTTGGTTTATGTTTCATTTAAAAGACATACATGTTATCTAGGGGTGTCACCATCTAAATCTTTCATCGAAATCATTCAAAATTACATGTAGATCTCAAGCATCGAAGGCAAGCAGAGGATTGACGATTCCCCCTCGCGGGCGACCATTGCAGCTGATGTGTGGGCCGTTAACTAGCAGCTGATGCAAATTACAAATGTGACGGGACGTTCTGTGATTCTCCAGAACAATAGTAGTACAATAGTAACCAGCGGAGTGGTGTGCCAAGGCGCATGTTACAACGCAGCACACTGTAGCAGAAGCCACTGGTTAGTTAGCCTGCAGCTCACTACACCATGGCAAGTGCAGATAAAGGAGACGCGGCCCCAGAGGTTGAAACTGCTCCTGTGAATCACTTATATATTATATATTTTCCATTCCCGGTGAGTTATGTTGACAGCATTCTCGTTGTCGACAAGAAGACCTCAGTTTGTAAACTTTGTTAAGTGCATGTACGGTACGCGGCCACAGGAAACACTACAACTGCTACACACACATGCGTGCACACACACGCAAAAAAAAAAAAAATTTAGTACTTGACATAACGACATCGATGACCAGCAGTCCACCTGTTCATGCTGCATCTTACTCTTTGATTTCTTGCTTGTGTTGTTCTCTCAAATGTAAGTCGCTTTGGAAAAAAGCTAAATGACAGTAGCAGTAGCAGTAGTAGTAGTAGTAGCAGGCCCGGTCCTACGAGGGTGCATAAGCATGCATTGCACCCTCAGTTTATGTGACTGCATGCTCTGTTGGAAAGAGGGACAAGTGCA
>JBBBVT010000019.1:4007419-4020530 GCA_037177035.1 Craterocephalus eyresii | reverse complement strand
TTTTTTGAACCAGGCTGTAAACATGTTTAAATCTGCTGTAAAGTTGGCCTTTTTAACATGGGGCCCAATGGGAAATGCTCTGTTTTGCAGCAAGCACCTAGCCGATGAAGAGGGAACTGCAATTTTTTGCACTTCCGCATGGGCATCACTTTTTTAGCGGAAGGTTGCCCCTTGACTTAGAGCTATATTGTGGTTCCTCAAAAAAACAATCAACTTTAGCTGATCAGCTGTTGTATCCATCGACTGGTTCTGACCACTGTCCCCTCACAAAAGCAGCATTATCTTAATTTTTCTCTTCTAAAACTAATCAAATATTACAACTCTATTCTCGTAATTTTACGACTTTATTCTTGTAAAATTATGCCTTTTTACTCAGTCAGTAAAAAGAAAATATAGGCCTATAGGTCTGTGCTGTAGCATGTGGTCGATTTAGATTCATCACTCTAAGGCAGTTAGGGTAACTTTTCAGATTTGAACCATTTCCCTACTAAATACCTCAATAAATAGTTTTCTATTCATTCATTATTCATTATTTAGAATTTTGACCTGATAAGGCTACACAGTGTTGGTCTTACTGCACAATTCAGATTTTTTGCTGAGATCAAATCACTTTGTTGTACTTATTCACCTTTTGATTTAAAGGGACTATACCCGATTTCACGTCCGGCTAGCTTAGTTAGCAATAGCGGCTATTTTTTTTAGCTTTTGTATGACGCTTTTTCTCGGCTAAGGGGTTTAACTTTCGTAACTTGACTCCAGATCACTAGGGGAACGCTATTACTGGTTGATCGGAGTCTGGACGTTCCGAAAATTAACCTGGCAGAGAAAGAGCGTCCCACTAAATTAGCCGCTAGCCAAAATCGGGTATAGCTCCTTTAACCTCAGCACCCTGTACAAGATCTCCCTAGTTCATTTTTTACAGGATTTACTCAGGTTGTTTCTTCTTACAGCAGAAATGTGAAATGTGCCATGTGTTACACAAAGTCTTTAAATTTATTCTAAATTTACTCATTGGTTAATAATTAATGACTCAATTTTTCTCACACCTTCTGCTGTGGACTTGATCAGTTACACCGTAAGGTTTTGAAGTGAGGTTTGACACAATATTTTGCTCGTAACAAAATGTAAGTATCGTTATCGGCCGATCCTCAACCCTCTGTATCTGTATCGGTATCTGTATCAGTATCGGTATCGGAAGTGAAAAAGTGGTATGGGACAGCTCTAGCACTGGCCTGAGACCCGTAGTGCTCACAGACACCCCCTAAGACAATAGCTAAAGAACATGCCCACTCACTACCAAGTGATCAAGGGTATGAACTGTAATCTGTTGAAATGACGGACTTTCTTCAGATGTTTCCATCATCAATTTAATAAAATCAGTCAATGATGGAAAATATTTGGATAACACGACCCCTGCTTCAGTGAATACATGTTGGAGGTACTTTGTGGATCTGCGCTCAATGATGCAGCCCAGGCATATTAGTCGAATGCAGATCCACTGAGCTTTGAACAATGAGTGCGTCATCAGAAGATAAGTTCATAAAAACCTTAGTGTTGTTTGATACATTGCTCACAGTTTGGTACACATCTGTATTGAACAGTTTGATACAGATACATGTATTACTGCACCCCTACTTTATGTAACTGACTTACTTGAAGTGTTCTGTAGAAGTCGGTGTGATATTTTTTGTGTTAAATAAAACCAAAAAGAGTTTGATGTTCTTCTTTAATATATATGAAAGACATACACTGTTCCTAAAAAGTTATGGAAACAGATATATTAACATGTAAGTTAGTCAACCCCATTTGGAGCCTATTGGTCTGTTGAGTAAGGAAATAACACTGATTGGGAAACCCCTAGAAAAGGAAATGTCCTGCAGGTTGTGCTGACATACCATAGCCCTTCCTTCATCCTTTCTGGATGATTTTACATTATTTTTACCTTCCCCCTATTTCCCTGAGCACTAGGGCGGCTATAGCTCAGTTGGGCGGCTGTGGTTCGAATCCACTTCGCTACATGTCGAAGTGTCCTTGGGCAAGACACTGAAACCTACCTTGCCTCCGGATGTGCCTATCGTGGGGATGAATGTGTGTGAATGGTTAGTTTCCACACAGCACTGTCAGAGCCCTACAATACCATGCAGCCAGAGAACCCCAGGATTGGCTGACTGGTCATTGGTGGCCTGTGCTCTTCACGGACAAGAGCCGGTTCACAGTGAGCTCATGTGGCAGACTTGAAAGCCTGGAGATCCCATGGATATCTTTCTGCTAGCTGCAATGTCCTCCAGCAAGACTAGTTTGGCAGTGGGTCAGTGATGGTCTGGGCAAGTATATCCTTGGACTCTATGTGCAAGTCAGAATTCTGCTGCATTGGGACCTAGGTTCCTTCTCATGCATGGCAATGCTCAGTCAGTGTCAGTAGTTTCCACATGATGAAGGCATTGGTGCAATGGACTGGTCTGCCTGTTCACAGATCTGAATCCAATCCATCACATCTGAGACATCGTGTCTCGTCCCATCCACCATCGCAGCGTTGCACCACAGACTGTCAGGGGGTTGACTGATGCCCTGATCCAGGTCCTGGATGAGATCCTTCAGGACAACATCCGTCATCTCGTCAGTAGCCCAATGTTGTAAGGAGTGCAGACACATGGAAGCCACACACACTACTGCGCCTCATTTTGAATTGTCCAGAGGAATTTCCACAGAAGTTGGGTCAGCCTGTTATCTGATATTTCCACTTTCATTTTGAGTATGATTCTGAATCTAGACCTAAGTGGGTTAATTATTTTTATTTCCATAGATCATCTTAAGTTTTTTTGTTCTCAACTTTCATTCTGTAATAGATAAAGATTTTTAACCAGAACATTTAACTGGTCAAGATCTGAGATGTGTTATTTAGGTGTTCCCTTTATTGTTTTGAACTGTGCATGAAGACTACTGTAATGTCAGTTATGTAAGATATCTGCTACATTACAGATCTAAGCAACATCATAATGCTTTTAAATTAACCATGTATTTGAAAGGTTGCAGAAACCTGAAGGGAGAGATTGGGTTAAACAAAATATTGGTTCTGAATGTGGTACAAAACCTTGAAATTCTGGCATGAGAAATGCACTTAAATATGCACCTGATAACTTCTCAGTGAGAGCCTCTTCTCCTGCATCAAGGTAGAACTGGTGGAGATTTCCCATGAGCCAGGTGAAGCACTTTAAGTACTGTGCAGACGAAGCCCTCATCAAATCATCGCCCATTTTCCATTGCTAGATAGATTTGCTCCAATTCATTAAAAAGCTACATTGAACAAATATTGAGCTTTTTTTTCATTTTTTGAATAATTATACAGTTAATGTAACTAATCTGTGGTTTGCTACAGCAAAAGAAAACTGGTAGAAATGTTGGCCTTGCAGCTCACTACTTAGACTAAAATCAATTTTGAAAATATGTTCTGCATTCCTGGAAAAGCTAAACATCAAAGGAAACCAGAGAAAAATAGAAGCACAAAAAAGAGGTTCAATAGGGGTTGCAATAACTGATATGGTGTCAGACTTCCTGAGTTACAGAGTAGCTCACACCCAGTCTGCTGTTTACTTCTAACAAACTATAAAAGAACAAGATGATTAGCTGTAAATTTGTCTTCTAAGTTTGTCACTCTGCAAAAACTTCTATAATAATGGTGACATGTAAACTCGCAGACTTTTATTGATGAGTTAACAGATTGCTTAATATGAATTCCCAAAAAAATAAAGAGTCATTTAAATGCATTACATTGATAAAAAGCTTACACTCCTCAAAACAACATTGCGCCCGTCAGGGTAGACATTTTTATGCTAACAGCTTAAAGTCTAATTGGGTCTCCCACTTTACAAACATCCACTGTCTGCATTATTTGAGCAGCACATATAAGTCTGTTGAAAGTAAAAAGTCAAGACTTTAATTTGGCTTCACTGGAAGAAAAACCTCACACCCTCTAAACCAAGGCAATTCAACTATTTAGAAGGGCCAGAAATTGTCCTTGGCCAGTAAGTAGTGTGTAAAATGAAACATTTTTATGGTTGATGTGACACTTGTTTTAATTTCATTTTGATTAACTGCTACATGTGGGCGATCACATCATATAGCCTGGTATGCTAATATAGCTCCAGTTGTAAAATGCAAACAAATTGCGATTTAGTTTCTTTTTTCCACTTTGTGAGTTTTGTTCGTCACTTTGTGGCTACTTTTTACTTTTGAATGTCAGTATTTATGCCGAGCCATAAAGAAATTAAACACATATCCATATTTTAATAATTAATTATTACAGTATTGCTATCACATTTTTTGGGCTTTAAACAACATACATATGGAATAATTCTTGTCCAGGCCATGATGGGTTTTCAGGTTCTTAAAAACCAAACTAGCCTTCAAGCAATTTTTGGGTACAAACAAAGCCCCCCAAAGGCTGAAGCTCAACCCAAATCATTAGGAGCATAACAGCAGTCCTAAGGTCACACTGATAAGAAATACTTCCCTTGGTGACAGGGATCATAAGGTTGGTGTTTTCCCCTCTCAGCACTGGTGCTCTCTTCACTTTCGCTGCTTCTTTACCAATTAAACACAACAGTCTGACCAAACTGGCAGGGAGGTTGCCCTGAGAGCACCCCCTGTCATCAGTAGATGCCAGCTTCCCCTTGGCAGAAGCCAAAAGCGTTGCAGGCAGACACTTGCCATCAGGCTATATACACAGGTAAAGGTAAAAAATGTTGCAGGGCTTTTGGGCTGTTGGTCAGAGGGGAAGATACTCTGACCAGGTCAGAGTAGCATCCCCTTTGACCACTTATGACCAACAACTCACAAGAGTAAAACAATGCAACAATGCAATTAGAGTGATTGATTGTAAGTTGAGAAGTTAATTAAAACTAAAGTAGAATTTCCTTTCTTTTCTCCTTTTGAACAACAGGTGATCCAGACTATCACAGCGGTGGATAAGGATGACTTTGCCAATGGACAGCGCTTTTCTTTCGCTTTACCAAGCCAGATGCCGGCTAATCCCAACTTCACCCTGAAGGACAATGAAGGTAATTAATGTAATCAGTGTGTTTGTTTGCATTTCTTATGAGTTTTTGTGCTTAGCTCACAGAGGTTGCCGCACCGCTCACATTTTCAGCTTCCAATAAGCTGCGCTGATTTCCTCATACCTTTGAGGTGCAATAAAATCATGTTGTCTATCTAGTGGGTACGGTAAGCCCACGGCGGCTCAAATACCACTGGGATCTGCTTTGACTCTGGTCTGCATGAAACATAAGAGCCATAGAGCTTTGGCATGTTTGCGCATTGTGTTGTCAAATGGATTACCCACTCAGCCGCTCCCCCTCTCCGCCTCCTGTGTATTATATTGTGCCTGCCCATGGCTTGCAGTAGGTGTTACCATGACAACCGTTTCCGTGTCAGGTGAATACCTAGCCCTAGGGTGGTCTGCAATCACAGGGCTTTTATAAGCTCTCAGCCAGAAGATCTCACAGTTGCCCGCTGAGAAGGAGAGTTCACAGCACTCGGGATGCATCGGTGAGCCGGAGAGCAGCAACGAAACAGAGAGGAAGGTCTCATGAGAGAGATGGAAAAATAGATATATAGATAAATAAACATCAATGTGATTATAGAAGATAGGTCTTTTTATCCCTTTTGTCAAATTGCTTAAATTGCTTCCCCGTACAAGCCTTCATGTTCCTTCTTCTGTGAAACAAGAAAATAAGTTTCCACTGCCTTTGTGCAGCACAGAGAGACATCCCCCTCTCATCTCACAACCTCTTCCACTCATCTTCCACTCAAATAGGGGTAAATGACTCACCCTACAGCAAGGACTGACTGAAATACTCCTCCAAAGAAACCAGTTTCCAGTAGAACAAAAGCAAAACGGTTGCAGTTTTTTCCCTGATAGCCAAGAGAAAGTCTGAAGTCAGTAACTGAACCTGCAAGTAATGGAGTGAATGAGGGATGATAAAGTAAAGGAGCCAGGATTGAATACTAGCTTTACTTCATCAGTCTGCTTTTTTTTTACTTGCATGATAAGCCATCAGCATCTGTTTTAATTTGTTAAATATTCCAAAACAATTTCAGAGTCAAAATAAATATTACTTGACTTACTGTAAATACTCCAGCTACTATTACGCTTCTTATTCCAACCATTCAAGGAGCAGCATTTTGGTTTTTCACGATGGATGTGCATATATTGGGGTTGTGAAAAACACTTCCTAAATATCTTTAGGAAAACAACACCTCATCAGATGTTACATCTTTTGCTGATTTGCCACATGATGTGTGAAGGAATGATGGCCAGAAAAATGTTTCAGTGATGCTGTGGTTTATGATGAATTCCAGATAATGAGGCATATTTAATGCCTGTCAACCTTCCCCAGTAATGGCACCAAATACTGAGAGAATTTATGGTGAGGTTTAGCGATAACAGCTCTTTTGTTGAGGTGTTTGGATTGGAGAAATTAAAGCCCTTCTCAGATTATCTCTTTGGAAATGTTTTCTTGGATGTTGGAACCAGGGCATATGTTTGGAGCCAATTCCTTCATGCAAGTAACTGATTAATCCTGTTTGATTTAATTAGTATTTCCCTTTTGGGACTATTATTATTTTGCATTTCATTATTACACAGGAGAACAGGCTGGACACGATCTGCTATGGGTGTAGAGTCCAAATGAAATGCTTCAAACACTTAAAAGTCAAAATACCCACCATGTAAAAATTGTTTCCAAACCTTTAAAATTACTATCTAAAACTTAATATTTTGTTCCAACAGAACCATCTGTAGCAAAGTGAAAAGCTTTGTGAAGTATTTAAAGCAGATTTTTACAGTTTTTGAGTTAATGTACCTTTTAATTTATGCTTTAGGTCCTTTACTGCATAACTTTCCATGGGCCTTGATTTTCCCAGACCAAACATGTCTTATAGTTCCATTTGGACCTACAGAAAATGACCTATTTTTTAATTATTTTTAACCAACAAACAATAGGAACACTGGGAATTTTTGTCCAAGAGATAATGTCAGTTTAGATGAAAGTCATAAGTTTGTTGCTAAAACAAATACAGTATAGCTTCTCCATTATTTTTTTTACCTTAATCACACTTTCTTTGTGAATGCAGAAGATATTCCTCACTAAGCATGAATTAAACAGAATGTGATAATGCTTCCGACAAGAACTACATTTTCTTCCTTTTTGAGTATTACATTTACTTTCTATAGAATGTAAATGATGACAACTGTTCTTTTTTTTTAGTTTTTAATCACATGAAGTCATTTTCTGCAGAAGTGATAAATACGATTTAAACAAAAACCCTCGCAGTTTCAGTTTGCAGCATATTTTCTTTAACTTGATAAGGACGTGTTTGGAGTTTGCGAAACATATTTGGTTATTTGAGTCAATCAGAGGCTGCTTCACAGAGAAGCCTCTAACTTCTGTTGAACTAGGAAAGATATCTCTTTCAAGATTATTCATACAGTAGCTTTGTTTTTTGTTTAAGATTTACCCTTCAAGCTCCCTACCCACATATGCATTGCACATATTGTATAAGTAATTATGCAGCTATTTCATGAAGATAATTGTCATTCTGGGGCCAAAAACTATTGGAAAAATAACTTAATTAACTTTGAAAATTGATCTCTGACCTGTTTTGCTGTGTAATTTGATGAATTATGGAATAAACGAGTAAGCAATCACCAAGATAAATGAATACAAATCATCATAGTTCTAAATTCTCCTCCCTTTCCATAAATCTTCCTCTGAAAAGTGAAGCTGCTGCTTCAGTCAGTTAGAAGCTGCATTTCCAGTTTAAGTAAAACAGGGGGGGGGGTGGTGGGGGATTAAGAAAGCACTACTTCTTGCTGCCACTATGTGTTTTGAAGTTATTTGATGTGTTCACAGTATCAGAGTAGGGTAGACAGATGCAATGCACCCTTACTGTTGACTCGTGTGGCTGATAATGAAAGTAAGCTCTTCACACTCAAAGCAGCTTCTTTCATTGCTGTATTTGCAGTCTAACAGTTGGTAGCTGGTTTGTGCCAAGGCCTAATACCTCCCTCTGTTGTTGTGCAACTGCTGAAAATCCCTCTCAGTCACTCACACCACTAACTCTCTCATGACCTCCTTTCCGTCTCAGTTACAGTTTGCTCACAAAAAGGATCGTCCTGAAACTTGAATATGTGGTTCTGTGCACATATTTTCACATAAGGAAGAGAGGATTTAGTTTGAGATGTCGATTATTCAAGCATCTCTGTAACTGAATAGCCAATTATATCTGCAACTGATTCATTCTTCCCTTTTCTGATAATTAGAAAATCTTGACTTTTAAAAGAACCCATTAACTAAATCGTTATGGTTTTTTCGGGGAGATATTTTCAGAGCTTGATCATGTCAGACTGATTCAGAGCCATTATCTTGTTACTGTTGGTGCTCTTCTTCCTTAGAGACTTGTAACGGCAGCAGCTCTCTTTCATAAAATCAGACAGGCATAGCGGTTACATTTAAGTTCTTAACTGAAATGAAATTACAATCTTTGTTTGTGGAAATGAGACCAGGCTGCTATAAATCCTCAATTGTTATCTGGACGTGTCGACTCAGGTAAAGTGCTGGATGTGCTGCAGTAAGTACAGGTCAAACTCCTACAACGTTTTAGTGGCACCATTAGGCTGGAAAAACAAGGGAGGTATTCTTCTCAGTTGCTTTGGGAAAGTACTTTTGTGTTAAACCCATTCCGTTAAAGTCCCTTTACGTATATTCAAACCAACTATGCCTACTTTCCAATGACTGAAAATTGAATGCCTCTTTGATCCTGTTGTCTGTTACATTTGATGATGTTTCCTCCTAAAAGGCAATTAAACTGAGGCTATCGTCTCTAAATAAACCAAATACTTATCTAGATCTATTGATTTCTGAAGGCATCACCTTCCCATGTGCATACAGAAGACCATGCAATATTACAGTTAATCAGCTGTGTTGAGAAGATTGCTTTCAGGCCGTACATGGGACTCTTAATTAGCCATTATGTCATCCAGGCTTCTCTTGCAATTTATGTTTTACTTAAAGATTCTCAACACTAATAATTGGTTGAATGTGCAAGAGTGCTATGGGAGATGAGGAGCTTGTCAAAACATACATAGAAAAAAGCTAAATATTGTCAAATTTTTACTCATTGGAAGACAAATCAAATTAATAGATTTCAATTAATACAAAATGTTTATTTTCTTTAGCTAAAAGAATTACTTTGTGCAACTAAGATAAACCAATATTGGAATTCGACAGCGTTTTATAGGAAGGAAAGCCTCAGCAGATACAACAGAAATGTCACTTGCTGCTTTCCACAGCCTTTTGGTTTATACTGCAAAGGGATACAACAGGAAATTACTCAAATACTACAAAAAACATGAATAAGCTAAAACCAACTGAGGAAACATTATTTTTTATAGCCAACAAGCACACTGTGATGCCTTCTCCCTGGAAGCCCTGTTGTATCAAGTCTTGCTGAGTTCTTCTTGAATATAGAGACCTCTTTTTAAAGGCCATGTCTTTTGATGTCTTGTTATTATACATGAAATGTCAGTAATTTAGATATGAGATCGTGTTGGAAACACGCTGAGCCTTTTATCAATATTTAAGGCTGTGTTTTTTTTTTCTCACTCAGTCAGTCTTTTATATTATTAAATCTGTGGTGGGAGTGCTGTAATCCGCATTACCAAACTTTTGGCAGACAAACAGATGGCCACACATTTGACTGGAATTCTATGGTATGCAGAGGAATTAATGGTTGGTATGGTGGTATCCAGGTCTTGTAGTTTCATTTCATTATTTTTCCCACACAATTCTTTACTATATCAAGTATTTGTGCTAAGATGCTGTGTTTGGTTTTCCTTGTCTTCTCCCTGCTTTTGCCTACAATCAAACATGTCTATTTAGCCTGATTGTTGCATGTATTTTGAATTTGTAGTCTTGCCTTTTTCTTGGTACTCATCTACCACAGTTATTGCCTTGTATGTCATTTATTTGATTATGAACTTTCATCTTGGAATTTTACATCTCTGGAGAATTTTTTTTTTCCTTGTCTCTGACAAGGAAATATTTTTGACAAGGCAAGAATACAAATTCAAAATACATGTAGCAATCACTAACATGAATCACTAACTGCTTCATGCACTTATCATAACTTGGTTCTACGATTTTTGCGTTTTTTTGTGATTTTTACATAGGACTTGTTGGACACTTGTTCTCACACACGCGCACATACGGCACTTACACACACACACACACAAAAAAAAAATGAAAGAAAGGCACTTAGCACGATCTTAGCACTTGACATAACTACATCGATGACCAGCAGTCCACCAGCAGTCCAAACTGTATCCTACTCCTTGAATTTATGCTTGTACATGGGACGTGTACGTCGTGTAGGACGTGTAAATGTACGTCGCTTTGGATCAAAGTGTCTGCTAAATGACGGTAGTAGTAGTAGTAGTAGTAGTAGTAGGCTAAATAGACATGTTTGATTGTAGGCAAAAATAGGGAGAAGACAAGGACCATACAACACATGAAAACCAGAGGAAGCATGTCAACAATGAGTAAAACATGTTACCTGTTTCTGTGTAGGTCTTGAAATTTGCCTTACCCAGACTATGAACATTACATCTAAAAATATAAAATCTATTTTTGTATCTTAGAACAATTGGTAGCACAAAAAAATACCTGCAACCCCCAACACCACGTGCAATAAAAAAGTATATTTCTCCCCAGCTGCAGTTAAAACATGAACATGACATTCACCAAATATAAATTGTGACCCCACATATTTTCATTCCCTAAATAGTGGCACCGCAACACTTTCTGTTAAGTTCCAACTAATAAGTGCCAACTGGAGAGAACCCGATTCCCATAAGCGGCACCTACACACACCCACCAAAGTTCACAAGGAAAGCAACTAAGTGCATGTGTAGGCAAGCGTGAAGTCTGTGGAGATATGGCTGCATCGCATGTGTCTGCTGTTGATTTATTTTTGTTTTCCTTATTTCTTTATCACAAAGTTTATTTTTTTATGGAAAGTTAGCATTATATCAAAGACATTCACATTTACAGTATAGTAAATACTTTACATCTGACTGATATGATGAACTTAAGCATCATCATTTTAAGCAGTGTCAGATACATCATATTATCTGAAAATATGCATATTTTTTTATCCTCTCCTGTAAAATCTTATTAAACATCATGTCTTGAACTGGGGAGGCTGAAAAGCATAAGTGATACAAAAGTTACGCAAGTGATAGTTCTCATCATGCTAATGCTTTTGGAAAAGTGAAAAATTAGGTCATTTGCCTGTGCTGCCTGAACACACCGAGTGCAGGGATTTCACATGCAATGCAAACTAATGTGTGCTCATGTGATGGAAAACATCACAATCATTTGAAGGGTGACATTTTCTTAAAAGCATATTTTCCACTCGTTTCTCGTGTGGCCTCCTGCTCTGTCCTGCAGGTAACGTCACGCAGTGGCAGCTATCAGGGCAGAGTTAAAATATGACTGCCAAGGCGTGCACTCTGTCCCCTTGTACAGGGATGCAATGTGGCTGCAGATGGCTATCTCACTGTGGTGCTAATCAACAAGCACGCTAATCTCCTACACCCACCTGTGACAAAACCCAGGTCAATATGAAATTAACATGCGACAATTGATGCGAGCCTTGTCATGTGGTCCACATAGTTGCTATGCTGTAAACGCTGTGACGGTGAGCAACACATACACAGAGTCTGATTGTTCCTCTTCAGCTCAGCCTCTGTCTTCATCCTCACGACTCTCTTTCTCGTGCTGAGGCATACACACACACAAACACAAACACCCCACCGCCCACTCGCACACGAGTTTACCCCTCTCCGTCTTCTTCTTCTTCTCATCTTCAAATCCCCATCTCTCTTCCTCGCTGTTTGCATCTTGCACACTCCACTCTCTCTCAAACCCCCCCAACCCATCTGCTTGCTGATATGGCGATACGTCGAGTCTGACTTAATAAAGCTTGAAGTACGTGTTGTCATTCCAACTGTCGATCATTATAATTATTCATAGATGGAGGAGAGATTGGAGTGGGAGCCAAGGTCTCAGAGCAGCAGCTCAATAGTACAGCACGGTGGAGGTGTTTCGCTGGGCGGATAGGAAAAGGTTGCCCTTGTTGCACGATTCAGCATTTTCTGAACTTAAATAGCACGAACATACATCAATGTGCAATGGGTTATCTGTTAGGTAGGTTGGGGTTTTTTTTGTCTTTTTTTATGTTCAACATAAGTCTCAGAATGACTCATGCAGGTACCAGATTTACCCAACAACACAGTAACTAGCTCCAGAATGCTTTTCAGCTGAATGTCAAAATATAGTTAGTCTAGTCTGCAAGTTTTACAGATTAGAAAAAAAAATCTAAAAGATCAGCAGATCTTTAAATAATGCCAACACATGATATATAACAAAGCCGTTGCTTTTATTGTAAACAAAATGAAACCAAAATACAGAAATAGTGGACCATCCCTTGATTCAACAGCTTGTAGGACCACCTTAAGCTAAAATATTTTTAACCAATGATTTTCCGGATGCTGTAAGATGGCCTCACATTCTGCTGTAAAATACTCAGGTTTATAGCAGTGTTCATGATTGACTCAGTCACTTCAAGATTTCCTTGTGGCTGCAAAGCAAACCCAAATCCTCAGCCCTACACCACCACGTTTGACACTCGGTATGAGGTGTCTGCTTTTTGCATTATGACCAGTGTTGGGGAGTAACGGAATACAAGTACCGCCGTTACGTATTTAGAATACTAATTATGAGTAACTGTATTCTGGTACAGTTACTATTTTAAATCTGGGTATTTAGAATACACTTACCTTTGTAAAACCATGAGAATACTTTCGCCATGGTGTTGTGTTGGCTATCCCATAATTTCCAGTAATTAACAGCGCTGCACGCTCCCGCACCAGTAGCATCACAACAGCATCAAGTGCGGTCAGGTATAGATTCAGACAAGTTTTTACATTAAAAAGGAGCAGGGTGAAACCTGACGGTGGAATCTGTGTCTGCCTGTCATCAAGCAACTAGCT
>JBBBVT010000019.1:3951514-3964884 GCA_037177035.1 Craterocephalus eyresii | reverse complement strand
ATAGATAGATAGATAGATAGATAGATAGATAGATAGATAGATAGATAGATAGATAGATAGATAGATAGATAGATGGAATAGAGCAAAAGGACATTATGCACATTAATAAATAATAAACTGCCATACAGATGTCATTAGGAATTTAGCAGCAAAAATTGAATCTAAGATAAGCACTTCCTCTACACCATCAGGTTGTAAAAGGTAAATGAAGTTAGTGGATCAGAAGAGTCAACGGGGAAGTATTTAATGAGCCAGGCTTTGTTCTATTGACCCACAGAGCTTCTCTGACTTCATGTATAGTTGGCTTGCACCAAAAACTGAGAAAACTATTTATTGTTGACTTCAGTGCACATCTTTTTGATGATTTTTTTTTTTTTTTTTAGTTTCACGAAAACATAGCACACTTTTTCCTATGTGTGGCAGGACGAAGAAGGGCTTGGGTGGTGATTGGCCAAATAGCCATGCATTAGTCTGAGGCATCGAAGCAGATGCCACCATCTATAACCCTTAAATGCACACGTGGGGTCAGAAATGACCCCAGGGGTTGTTATTCTTCAAAATCTTTTAAATAAAGAGTTGTGATATACTCATATTCCAGGTATTCCTCATAAAACATGTTTGTGACATGAGGCCATTGGCATTTTTATTGATTTTTTCCATTGATTTTAAGAAATTGCAGTTTTTGTATCACTACCCCACTCTTCCACAAGTGGGGTCAAAAATGACCCCAATTAAAATCAATGCATTTTTATAGTAAACTGGGTTGTTATTCTTCAAAATATCTAAAACAAAGACTTTTAATATTTTCATATACCAGGTATTCCTCATAAAACATGTTTGACATGAGGCCATTTGCATTTTCATTTATTCTTTCATTGATTTTAAGAAATTGCAGTTTTTGTATCACTACCCCACTCTTCCACAAGTGGGGTCAAAAATGACCCCAATTAAAATCAATACTCAAAAGTAGGTAGGCTAATGATGTATTGTGATTTATAATTTCCTGTGCATTTCAAACATTTTCCTTTCTAAACTTTTTTTTAAATTATCTTAAGTAACATGGCTGCTAGGAGGCCAGCTGGGATTAGACTAGTTTTTTGTTAGCTAACAGTATTACATTTAGGTAGGTTACACCGTATTGTGTTAGCTAACAGTTTTGCTAGCTAATATGGATGGATATGGATAGATAGTTTTTATGTGATTGATAGTTTTCTGTGCATTTCAAACATTGTCCTTTCAAAATGTTTTTTATTATTATTAGTATTATTTATATAAAGTAACATGGCTGCTAGCAGGCAAGCTAGGATCCCTGTGGACCTTGCCCTACAAATGATCCTGGAGGGATGGAATGAAGAGCCCATTGGAGGCATTGAAGACCCAGACTACTTTCCCCCCACTGAACAAGGCCAGTCAGACATAGAAGAGTCCTCTGATGAGTCCTCTGAAGAAGAATTGGATATTGTCACCAACAGAATGAGCCACAAAGGCTCTTACTGGGCAGAGTTAGCTCCCGGCCAGGCTAAAACACCAAGCCACAATATTCTAAGTAGTCAGCCAGGGCCTGTACCTGGCTTTAATACTATCTCCCCAATAGATGCATGGAAGCTGTTCATGTCTGATAATATAATAGAAGAAGTGCACTGCTGACATGCACAACCATGGAGGGACGAAGAGTAGCCACAGACAGAGGAACAGAGTGGAAAAATGTAACCAAAAATGAGCTCATGGCCTTCATTGGGTTAACCATTCTTGTGGGAAGTGAGAAGAACTGGGATGTACCAGTCCATGTGTGTTTTGGGACTCCTCCACAAAACCCATTGTACAATGCCATCATTTTCTATGGAGCCTTGGCAATGAGGCGAAAACGCATTGATTTCAAGTGAGGTCATTTATGAGTGGGGTAGTGACACAAAAACTGCAATTTCTTAAAATGATTGAAAAACTCAATAAAAATACAAATGGACTCATGTCACAAACATGTTTTATGAGGAATACCTGGACTATGAAAATATTGAAAGTCTTCGTTTTAAAGATTTTGAAGAATAACAACCCAGCTACTACAAAAACGCATTGATTTTAATTGGGGTCATTTTTGACCCCACTTGTGGAAGAGTGTAGGTATTGGTAAGTTTTGCATCCCAGGGTTAAGTGATAATAGTTTGTCTTCAGTGATAGGTATGAAATAAGTGAGAGTGTATATTTTAAGGAGGCCACAGTGCTTACAAAAACCAGACAGCTATTAAATTCTTCATGCTCAACTTCAGTTTGGATTTTCAAACCTACTTTGTCCGTTTCCTACTAATGTTTGCAGAACTGTGGCACAGTGCTGTGATGCACAAAACACTTACTTCTGGTTTTCCAACATATTGTTCTCATCTGTTTGGTCACATGTCTGTTTCTTTGTACCACTGACACTTCCATTTGGCTAAAATATGATGGATAGATTCATTTATCAATGCCAGCATTTATTAAGGAAGACTGGTAGCAATCCATGCCCTGCCATCTGTGCAATGTGAATAACATCCACATTTCACAGCTGGTGTTTAGTATTGACAGCTATGCAATATGTATAGTGGTGTGAATGCAGCTAAAAAAAAGGAAAAAAATGAAATAATAAAAATGTTGTAGATGGATTTGATCTTTTATGTAAATCAACCTGTTATCTACTGCTATATATACATATATATATATATGTATATGCTGAAAAAGATGTTTCACAAAACATCTGGTGGATTAGTGGCTGGGGAACTTACTGTAAGATTAGAAAAAAAAGTTGTTAGTCAAACAGGTTAGACACAAGTGTTTAGACATCTATCACTATGGATAGTATAGTATAGTATAGAGAGAAATTCAACCAATATAATTGTGTGGTTTGTCAAATGTAAACTTATTTGTATAAACCATTTTGTGCATAACTTGGGGTACTAGCAAATGTATGTTCAAATGCACATACAGATATCAAGAGATTACACACAAAACAGAAATTCATAAATGCTCATTTTTCAAAAATGCAAAAACATTACAGTTCTACGCACACATTTCTTTACCTTTAACGTCATAATTTGCCTGGGATGCACGGACAAAACTGCATTTATAAACACAAAGCTTTGCCCATAGATAGATAGATAGATCCTGATGAGGTTTGAGCTGACGATCATGATAGGAGCACTGACCATCCAAACAAGATTTTGGAAACTAGAAGCAGACCTCCGCCAAGCCTTTTTAATATGTCGTGTTGTTGTTTTTGTCAATGATTGTGGGAATTATTTTGGAGTTAAAAGCTTAAATGGCTAAAATATCCCAATCTCCCCATAGTAAAGAGTCCTTAACCACCCCCCCCAAATTTTTTTTTCCAAATGTTTGTTTCTTGTTCCATTCCTGAGATTTCCTGAACATTTTATTAACATCTTACTACTTACTGAGTTATGTTGCTAACAGACAGACAGAGAAGGGGGGGTGAAGAAGCTCTGCACAAAACGTCTGGGCTGTAATAAAATGAGCTTTAGTCAGTACACTGTACATTGCCTACACACTAACGTCACCCTGATTTTTAAGAACTAAGATAGGACACTCATATTATTCCGATCCCGGCTCTGGCATCAGTAGCTTCAGATAAAACTACAGTCAATGAATGTTGTTTTTTTGTGAACTTGGTATCTTTTTCTACTTACTCATGTAAATGCTAAGGTTCACATTATATTTTACTTACCTGCAAAGTCAAAATGTGAAAAAGTGATGGCCTAAACCCCTCTAGGGTCGTAAAGGGCAAAGTTGTCATTATCCATTGTGGAAAACTACTGTGTTGGCAGTTATGATTGTGCCAAATGATGGCGTTGACACATCTAAAGGAGTTATGAAGAGTAGTATAATTACAACAAAAGTTATTTTAACCAACCCCCCCGTCACTAGGTATTTTATCAGACCCCTGTATTTTGAGCATTCCTGTTAGTTATCACAGCTCAGATTAGTTCGTTCTATAACAAACCTAGATCCACTGCTAAGGAAAAAAAAGACTTACATCTACTAAGTTCAAACACAGCAGCTGGGCAAAAACTTTGGGCACTACTCTTATGTGCCAGTAATACCCAAGGGCACTCAAGGCTGAAAATACTATACATAACTCTTAGACAGAAAAAAGGGCCTGATTGTCACACTTTGTGGCATGCAGCATCTTTATGTAACAGTTAGGATGGGGGAGTATGATTAAAGCTCATGCACACTAATATTTTGTTGGACTGCCTTTAGCTTTGATTACAGCAGCATTTGCTGTGGAATTGTTTTGATAAACTTCTGCAATGTCACAAGATTTATTAAATACATTTTCACCAACATCTTGTATCAATGATGGGAGAATGACCACTGCACAAAGCCTTCTCCAGCACGTCCCATTGATTCTCAGTGGGGTTCAGGTCTGGACTCTGTTTTGGCCGATCCATGCATGAAAAAGATGTCTCATGTTCCCTGAACCACTCTTAATTCACAATTTAAATTTAAGTTTTTAATTTTTGTGTTTAATTTAAACACTCTTAACTCATAATTTGAGCCCAATGAATCCTGGCATAGTCATCTGGGAATGTGCCCATGCCATCAGGAAAGAAAAAAAATCCATGGATGACGTAAGCTCATTCAGTACATTTAGGTAGTCAGCTGACCTAATTCTTTGAGCACATAATGTTGCTGAACCAAGACCTGACCAGCTCCATAAACCCCAGATCATAGACTTCCCCCACAGCCATGTACAGTGGACAGTAGGCATGAAGGCTGCTTCTCTTTACCTCGCTCTTTTTTTTTTCCCTGATGCCCCCATCACTCTGGAACAGATCAAATCTGGATTCATCAGGCCATAATTGCTTTGGGGCAAACTTTATGCTACTCAGCTGTCACGGTTTGAGGCAGGAGGCTGATGGTTGCAATGATCAGAGTAATAGACACTTCTGCAACCAAGGCTGGAAAGCAGAAACACAAACAGCATAGGGAAACCGCCAATCTGACAAAGAGTTACTGAAGCCAAGTAAAATCAGGAGCAAAAGTTGAATTAAGGCATGCAGATTATTCATATGTCAAACACTTATTATTTGTTATTACCAGGTGACAACATCTGTTTCTGGAAACATGACACTCAGTCAGAGGCAGAGCTCTTAAAGGGACTATACCTGATTTCACGGCCGGCTAGCTTAGTTAAGGATAGCGGCTAGTTTTTTTTTCTTTTGAGTGACGCTTTTTCTCGGCTAAGGGGTTTAACTTTCGTAACTTAATACCAGATCACTATGGGAACGCTATTACTGGCTGATACGCTAGTCTGGCATTCCGAAAATTAACCTGGCAGAGAAAGAGCGTCACGGCAAAACTATCCGGACGTGAAATCGGGCATAGTCACTTTAAGATGTGTTTCCAAAAGTAAACAGAGATTTCCGTCCAGATCTGGATGGTTTCACAGAGTGAGAAGCTAATGTGTTTTTCTTGCATTTTGTGATGCATCACGTACTGTATATAACATCTCCGCGACACCTTTTACAATAAAGCAGCAGAATTTGTGGTTTGGCTAAAGGAAATGAGAAGTCATGGCTTTTTGGGCAACTAAATGCAACTGCGTATGCTCTTAGGGACACATTTTATGTAGAATTTGAATGCTTTAAACATTGCAGTGGAGTAGGCGAGTGAATTATTTAGCAGATTCTGCTCATTACCATGTAGGTGGGATTACAAATGTAATATCCTTTAATCAATCCATGTAAACACAATACTTGGAATATTGTCCTTTGGAGAAAAAAGGACAATTTCTAAAACCATAGATATCTCTATAAACAAAACTCTGAAATGCTCAAGGTTTTAATATATTTTTGTTATTATTAATTTCTCACACCTTCTTACCAGCCATAAGTGTTTACAATACATTTAGTCTATTTGTAATAGAACCTGTTATCTACTGCTATTTAACAAGGAATAACACTGATTATATTACAAATATATTGTAATACAATTGTTGATCCTTGACATAATGAGCTGACACACTCCAACCTTAATTTAATGAAAGCATGTCATTAAAAAATAGCCTTCCAAATTCAGTCTGCCTTTTATGCGTTACGCATATTCTTGTAGATGCACGCGGCAGCACCTGACATGAACATGCAGCATTTACATCTGTCAGCATTGTTACACTTATTGTTTTCCTTGCCATCATTATTTATTTTTGAGGGCAGAGGTTTCCACACTCCATTATTTCCAACAAGCTGTTCAATTTGTTGCTGGATGTGTAACTGGAGTGATCAGTTGGCCATGTTGTATGTGTGATTGTATGAACATGAAGCCTCATTAGACCTTTAGTGCCCTGGCTTGCCACAGTCCCATCCAGACACAATAGTCTATCTTATTATGTCTGTCTGTTGCCCACCTGACCACTCTATTGAGAGCCCTGGCAGCCATAGTCAAGCTGTTCGAGTTCATAAGCGACCGGGACCTTCTGTGCATCGTAACATCTGCAGACCGGCTGCCTGCGACAGCGTCTGGTGTTGTGATCTCTCCCAGAACAGATCTTTTTTTCCCCCCAGCTTTATCTTCCACCGTGAACTCTCTGCTCTTCTTTCTTTTTTATGCCCTTCTTTTGGGTTTTTCTCTTTGGCTTTATACCATCACTGTTTCACCAGCTTTACTTGAGATTACAGAATCTTTCCCCACTATGTTCTCTTTCTACTTTTCTGTGTTCCCTCTGATTCTACAGGATTTAAATTTTTTTTTTTTGCCTTTGCCTTTGCTCTTCCACACCAATCCATTCGTAGTCTTCCTGTCTGGATATATAACTATTTTCTCTAGTCCACACACATTCTCACCTACGCACACACATCTGTCTCTTCTACCTTACTGCCTGCAAAGCTAAAACTGTCTGGCTCCCCACTTGGACAGTCCTCCGAGGATGTTGACTTTAAGTACCGTATATTCTGGCATGGAATGCACCATGGGGACATACTTTTATACAAGAGTGAGAAAGGTCATTGAAGATGTTACACTTTTTCACATGTGTGAGCCTCAAGTGATGGAACAACCAAGGATGGCATGTATAGACTATATAGGTCAGTGTTATGTTTTCAGAAAGCCTTTATTTGTTTGATTCAATTTCACAAAATGTCTCATTACATATCGAACACTCACTGTAGAGTGCATAATAAAATCAGCCGAGGTCAAGCAGGCTTTTGATTAATGTGTTCTTAATTCACGGGAACACCAGAGAAGGTAAATTACACCAAACGCTCAGACACTCCATCATGTACAGCTGAACTCAGATCTGTTGTGACACACCTCTGCCTTCAGAGCCTGTGGCAAGATGACAGACTACCAAAGACTCTGTGTGACAAACAAGCAGCGCGTGTTCGTCTGATGTGATGCTTGTGTGCCTTGCTTTACTTACAAGTGGTAATAAAGCACATGTTTCTGCAGCGGCACGGATAACACGTAGGCGTGACAACAACTACCGACAACAGATAATCACATCAGGCAAATCTGCAATATGCAGTTTTGAAAGCCCTGGGATAACATCATTAATAAAGATGCTGCTGAGGAAGAAGGCACTTTAAACATGGGGGGAAAAAATCCTATATGATATGTCAACAAATTATTCAGACCAGAATTAGAACGGCATAAGTAAGTTCAAAAGACTGTGTGTAGTTGGTGTATTCATGATAGAAAAGGGTAACTGTGATGGTTTGAGCAGAACCAGTCTGACTGTGCAAATTAATCCAGAATAGTCAGAACATGTTGTTGTGTTCTCGAGGATAATGATTTTTTATTGCAAATGTTAACACTGCACTACATCAGGGTTTTTTTTTTTTGAAAACAAACAAACAAAAAAAATGTTTGCATGCATAAACCCTTTAAAATGAGACTTCTCAGTAAAGTGCTCTCACTGGGATAAGGGATATTTCATACTCAACATGGGTTTATACAAATGATTAACAGTAAGTACAACATACGGTTAGTCTAAATCTTTTTAAGGCAGCATCATTTAACCCCTGTGTGGTTGTTTGGTCTTCCTGACCCAATTTCAGTGTTTACTAAGAGGAAAAATACCATGAATCATTCTTTCAGCCTTACACTCACTGGCCTTGGCTCATTTCTTTTGAAAATACAGCTTAAGAACAATTGTTTAATTGAGTGCACACTGTGCACCGTTTGGGGACCCGAGGGTAAAGTGGAAGCTGTAGATCAACACATCCAACCCTCAGTGAAAATAATTTTAGAAAAAGGTTTCATGTGTAACTTCCCTGTTTTTTCATCTTATTTGGGTCGGCTGTGTAGCTTTAGATATGCAACATATGAGCATGACTATCGACACCATTTTTTAAAAGCATTACTTGCAATTATCATAACCTTGGTTGCGTCTCCACTAAGAAACAATCACCATCTCATGTAAAGATAAAATCTTACAAAGCAGAACAATGCAAGGAAAACGATCCATTATAAAAGAATGATGTTTCTAATTTATGGTTAAAGATCATAATTTGACTTTCAACTACTTTTGCTTGTTTAGTTTGGGATTTCATGTTTCTAATTTGGTCCAGTGCACAGTACTACAGTATCAGTGAGGCATCCTAAATCAATCACCCGGAACGAACTGTAAGCCATCTCAAGAAAAACAGCCTGTGACAAATGGTATGCCCCCTGCTGAGCTCAGATCTCATCATCATTGAGTTATCTGGCAGAACATGAAGAGCCAGCTACATCTGAGACAGCATGGAATGACAGAGGAATTGTAGAAATTTCTCCAAGATGCTTCAAACAATGCACCTGCCAAGTGCTTTGAAAGACTGCTTTTAACACATCACAACACATTAGACAGAGTTGTCATCTACTCAGCTTGAAAACATCCCTTGCTTTAATGTCTTCGACTTTAACATGTCGCTCCACTTCTTGCCCCATCTACATGTATGTAAACTTTGACTATTGCAGCAACTCCAAGTTCAGTACCTTCGTTTACATTCTTTCTCTTTTTTCATTGATACCATAAGTCACTTTACCCGCCTTCATTCTAATCCACTTATTTTATCCACTCTTTTATCCAGCTCTTCTGATATATGTCAAATTCGGACTGAATTATTTTTTTGGGATCACCTTTGATTCAACTTTTAGGCAGTATTCAAAGTTAACTCGCTCCTGACACTGTAGTGTGCTTTTTAACAGGAGCATGTCATGTGGAAAGGTTAATATAGCTCAGAAGACGTGCAAAGTCAACGTACTGATCAGAAACTCATGCACATGCTGAATCTGGGGCCTACACCGCTCTATGCGCTTCATTACTCATATTTATCAATGTTACAAAGCCCGGTTGGATGGCTGCTCCCTTATAATACATGAAGAAAGCAGAAGCTACAACACACATATTATAAGTGAGTTAGGAATGCATGAGTAAAGCGAGCCCTGAAAACATTCATCCATCATCCATGAGGGTGCATCCCGATCTGCCGGGTGCTGTCTGAAGACATTATTACAAGTGGACAACCAAAGCAGTATTAAAGCACCAGTCCATAGTTGTGACTAATACAAATTTATCAATCATTTGCCACTTTTGATCTGCTGCAGTTCATCCTTATACTGCTCTTTTTTGAAAATAATTGGTTTATACATAAACATACAACTAGGCCTTATCTGGTCTCTCAGCTGTCTCAGAGAGAAACTCATAAGCCAGGCTCTCATGGCACAAAAGGTCAGAGCCAGACACAAGGGAGCCGTCATAGGACATCACATTCTTAAGCAGAAACAATAAGATCATAATGTAAAAATAACCATATTGATAGAAAAAATACTAACTTCTATTACACTCTCAATTAAAAATGTGATTCATTGATTTATTTGAAATCTGTTTATCTGTGTGTCAGCAGGTATCTCTGAAATGTTGCTGTGCCCCTTTTTGGGTCAAATCACTCAATCCAGGCAGCATGATATCAATCAGCTAATTGGTGAGAGACAGTTCTGAACTCCAAACTGACACTGACGTTATCCAGCAGATGTGAACTTATTTGCACTTCAGCTATTATATTATCAAACAGAGCACATAGTGTTGCGGCTTTCCTGTGGACTCTTCGTTATTATGCCGTTGATTCTGCATGTGTACAATCTCAGCTGCCTGTCAACCCACTCTCAGCACAGTCCATGATTAATGAGTCATTAAGTCTGGGAAGGGGGGGACATCGCGGTTTGTGTCAGAAGCACAGACTGTGTTTGCTTGCACTCGCAGTTCTCTATCACACACCGCCTGCTATTATCCTGTCCACGCTGGCTGCACAGTCCAGTGCAACAGAAGAACCTGTCTGCTGTATATGTCCTAGTCAATTACCAACTTACAGGGGTTGTTAGAAAAACACACCACTTCCCCAGGCAAAGACCTAAATTAACATCAACCATGGGTAGCATGAAGAGAAAGGTCCATCCATCTCACTTTCTTCTCTCTGATAATGGCACCCAGTGTCTGATGGTAATAGCCTCTCTATGCCATGTTGAGTGCAGCCACATTTTAATGAATGCTGCCATTTGCATGCACTAGCAGCTTCTGAGGGGTCCATCAACCCAAATTGCTTTATCCAGAATGAACGTGACCCCACTAGTGGCTTGGTTTTGTAAATAAGCCATTATCCACCTAAGGCATAATTACATTGTTAATGTCAGTATGTAGCAGGGCCTTGCTGGAACTCTGTACATATACACCGGAGTCTAATTGATTAACTTATATATTGGAATGTGCACATATTGGAAAATGGAAGGGGCTGCTCAGCTGAAAGTTTGATTTGCGGTTTCAATTAGCCTGGTCCTGCCCACAAAATTTCGCAGGCTCATATAGTCTGGTCAAGAGGGCTATTCAATGGATTTCCAATCTCCTGAAAAATAGGGAGCCAGTCAATTTTGAGCTTGTCCAACGAGGCCTGCTCAATGCAGTGACGCGACTGGCAGCACTTCAACACTGTCAACATTGCAAACATGGAGCGCAGAGTGTTTAACACAGTGTTAGATTCTGTTTTGAGCACATTAAACAGTAAGTTCTCTATTTGAGCAATGAGGAGCCCTGGAGGCATTTATTGGAGGGAAAGACTTTTTCTACTTGTTCCTGACCGGCTTCAGTAAGAGTCTGATCTACCAGTTAGCCCTGCTGGCTACACATACGTCAGAGGAAGGAGTGCTGTGATTGGTTCAAGCTTCGACCAATAGGGAACAGCAGCATTTGAAGGAGGCGGGTCAACCATCCCTTCAGGGAAACGGTTGCCCTCAAGCTCTTGGCCATACCAATGCTTGCATTAGCCAGGCTAGATTCTCATCATAATCTAAGGCCTTGCTGTGTCTGCAAGCGTGCCTGCAAGCGCTCTTTCTGGTCTGAGTACATTCTGGCTGTTAACTACGTAGGCACAGCACGGCAAAAATCAACAATACTAGAGGGCACCACTAGGCGGAGTATGCAGCACTTGTGCTATGAAAGTTACAAGTATATCCCAGCCCTAAGGCTAGATATCCTGTCTTATGCTACCTTCATGTGGTATGGGAAAGATGAACCTTTCCACCTGTAAAGTAGAAATTACCAGTGCATTGTGTTCAAGTGCTTTTCATGTTGTTGTGAAGATAAACATGGTGGACAAAAAGAGAACAAAAAATTAATTCTTTTAAAAAATGACACAAGTTTAAATGGAGATACTATATAAACGAATGTATGCAACAGCATTGAATAGGATACAAACAGCAGCAGAAAACATTTAGCATAACGTAATATTTACAAAACACAATCATCTCGCTGCTCTCCGCCATGTTGAAAGGTCAAAATTGATCTCATTTCGGCAGTTCGGGTATCATAAGATTTTTCCAGTTTCCCAGTTGAAATTATGACAGGAGTGGGTGTTCATGTGCAATTCTGTCGTCGGTTTTTGGTATTTACCATAAATATGATAGCACATGAAGGCAGCATTACTCCCTTTCTTTCATGCATGTCGCCACCAAGATGATGCATAAGACTCAAATCACAAAGCTCAATTTAGTTCAAATCTATCTCTTTTTTTTAGGCCATCAATTTTGCAACATTTTTTTAATCAATTTATGAGCGGTGATTAAATTAAACAGACAGGCCCTTGTAGTTTGATGGTAATGAATCTCTACTACAATGTTCTGCGGTCCTCATATGCTAATATCCAGGAGCACAAAGTAGCCTCAAATGTTGGATAAAGCTAATACGCAGAAATATTCTCTTATGTTCTTTTACTTTCTTTCACCTAGCACAGTATCTCCCGCACTTCATTTAACATCACAGGATAGCATAATCCAACATCAACAGCCAGCAGCTTAATTTTACTTTTGGCAAACGTGTAACAAGTGTGATCCCTTCTGTTATCCGGCTGTATCCATTAAGACGATTTACTGAGGTACATCATGTTTCATAAAAGTTGAAAGCTCTGTGTTACTGCACATCAAGATACTTTCCAAGATCCTATTACAAGCTCTCAGCCTTGCAACAAAAACCTTTGGTGGATTAACCCGTGTGAAACCCCAATAACTGAAGAAGGATAGCGCAACGGCACGGTGTTAATATGTGTTTGAGGGAGCCGTGGATGAATGAATGAGTCATCATTTTATCAGGAAAGTGTCAAAGTGAGGGAGGACCGTGCAGAGAGAAGTCTGACTGTGATACATTGATGTGTTGGTAATCAGCATGCTATCACAGCCAGTGTGTTTAGGTGTGTCATCACTAATTAGATGTTCCCTGCTTCAATTGTTTGTTTAATCTGATTGCCGCTGTTGTGGATTGTAAATACTCCGATCAGACCATTAACATGGAGAAAATCTTGGTTTTAAGGGATTCTTTCATTTCGACTTGAAGTGTAAGGTAATGTTTGCAGAACAGAGTCTGAGCCTATTCTTCCCCATAAATATTACACTGAATTATTGATTATCTCAAGCTGAGTGCTGTTCTTCCCATTGTTTACCAGTTGGATGTTGCTGTAGATTGCTGCCGTTAATGCAACAATCATTTTATCTGTACTTCTGAAGTAGTCATTTCTGCACTGTTTCAGCCATGACTTTGAATTTCTCTGTCATTTTCACTTTTCAGGGTGAATGCCACAGCATTTTCTCAGTTACAAAACAGTCATGCAGTTTCCTAAAATGAAGTATCCACAAAAAATGCATCTGTTTGAGTTGTTTTACTTTATCTTCAGCTTGTTTTTAAGTATCTGGTGAAAACCTGTGTTAGATATAGTCTGGAATGAACATACTACCGCATTAACACAATTCACTCACCTCTCATTCAATTTCATGGACTCAACACTCAACATGGCACCCTGGAACATAAATGTCTCTGTTCATTTTGCGGACAGCATTCTGTGAACGCTTTCATGAGCTAGAATAAA
>JBBBVT010000019.1:3873543-3889681 GCA_037177035.1 Craterocephalus eyresii | reverse complement strand
GGTTTGGAAAAGTTCTGATGAGGAAGTGGACGAGGCGGACTTCCCATCATGCACCAGGGCAGTAAGTTTCTATGTCAAAAATTTCTTCTAAATTCATGTGCAAAGTCGTGTTTGTTTCGATTTTCATTAAAAAAGGTCAAGTTTCAGAGGACAAAAGGCAACTGCATGCTTATGAGTTCATAAAATATGTGTACCACCGTGACTGAGAAGGTGTTTTGAGTTAAATATATGCACTATCTTCGATGAAAGCAGTGCGCAATTTAATTGACTTCTAATGAGCAGCTTCGAGATGTAATTGAGAACTATTTAATTGACTGAAGTAGTGTACAGTAAGTAATGCTAATCTAATTACATAATCAGATGCCTTAGATTACAAATAATTGATAATTGTAATCAGATTACTGTAATGCGTTACTGGCATCTCTGTTCAGGATGTACTCTGCCTCTCGCCTACTAACAGCTGGGATCGGCTCCAGCCCAACTGCGACCCAATTGGATTAAGCGGTTCAGAAAATTAATGAATGAGTTACACAGTATCCCTTTAACATGTAAACTAAAGAATTGAATGACTTAAAAAAATTCTACTCTTCTTCGCATTTTTAAATTTACAGTCTATAGTAATTTTAACTACAGTGCAAATATTCTTTCCTTATCACATCTGGTGCTTCTGTGACCATGTCAGAAAGACCATGTTCCCTCAAATCATGTTTAATTATCATTCCCACATTTTATTGCACTGAAATTTGATATTTTTTTCAAACACTGATTTGTTGGTCTCTTTCCAATTCAAATATGATGGACCTAAAACAACTTTCTTGCTTAAGGGCAAATCTGCTCTGTAGAAGGTTAATGCCCCACCGTCCTGGCTCTTGGGCTCTTTCCAGCCAGTAAAAGTCAAAACAATGACTCTTGTCTTGCTATGTCACTTTCACTTATTCTTTTCCTGCTTCCTTCAATAACGGCTTCTTGTTGGTATGCTATCATAATAAGTCAGAAGTGCATTGTTTTAAGGTTGGTCAGTTATGTACTGTTCCTTTAAAAGGTTTTAAAGCAATCATCTTTATTGATCTTAAAACCACACTCTTTCATGTTTAAAATCAAAAGTACCAAAGTGATGAACTACATTCCATTTTTTTTTATATTTCTTTTTTCTTTTATATTCTACCCAGTGCCTTGCAATTCACTATTTTGAAGGATGCTTTGTTATTTTTGTTGTTAAACAAGGTAACATTGACCCATACCCTTCAAACATAAACTGACATTTAAACTCAAAGGATGTTCTACTTTTATGACATAACACATAAAACAATTTAGCAAAGGATTCATTTTCAAATAGTATCTTTTGGTACTACATGCCACAAAGTAAAGTATTTACTTGCTATTTCCCTTTTTTATCTACAAGAAAGAGACCAAATCAGCTTCTAATTCATATCTCACAAAGCTACTAACATGAAATATTTTCTGCAAATGCAACATTTTGCATCCGCATAAGCTTTTGTCATATTTCCTTTTGTATGATTGTAACTCCAGCATGAAACCATTGAGTTTTTAAAACCTTGACTTTCATTCAGAAGTCACATTCATCATCCTTTCAGTGTCAAACATCAGTTCAATTTGTGTTAAACTACTGTGGGCTTGTGTGGTATAATTTTTTACAACAGGCTTAAAAGACACTTTGATAGCCTCTGTCACTTTTTTTTTCTAGTAGGATCTACTCAGGTGTTCTTTTATTATAATTTCTGATCTTGATGCCTGATTGCATTCCGTGCTTGATTTTTTTTATACTTACCGATGCCACAAATGAACTATGCTAAATTGTTCTCATTCTCCAACAGAGGCAAAGTCAAGAGTTTGAAACTAAAGTCAGTGCTGTGGTAACAAAAAAGCAAATCTGTCCTTGCTAATGTCTTGCTATGTCTTTGGTAGATGTGTGACATCATTAGCAGTGCACCCACAGCCACCCCCTTAGTCTCAGTTTGCAGAGCTTAAAGAGAGGTGATAAGGCGGAGCTTTCTTGCAGGAGTGGCGACAAGAAGAGAGACAGAGGAGAGAGAAGAAGAGGAAATAGTCTAGAGCAGGCAGAAAGACATGGAATCAAGATCTGTGCCAGCGAGCCATAGGCCAGCGCATGTAGGTCATCCGCTTGCTCTTTTGGCTCGTGACAAAAAAAAGAAAAGAATCACCCGAAAAAATAAGAGGGAAGTGAAAAATAAAGAGACAGGAGAGGGACGAGGTGATACTGTAGGACTGGGGTGCATGCTGCCACAGGGAAAGGAGGACAGGGTTTCGATGATGCTCGGTAGGGTGAGAGGCCTCGTCTGACACCACAGCTGGATATGGAAGCTGACAGGTCGAGGAGTAAGGGGAAAAAAAGGCTAGAAGAAATAAAAGGAGGGAAGCGTTCCTGCTGAGGATGAGTCCAACAACTCTGACATGACACATCTAAAAGCTAATTTAGCACCGCTGAGAGATGTGTCTGGCTTTCTGCACCTCACTGTTCTGCTTCATATGGAGACGCTGATGTAATTACACATCCGTACAGGACAGCTCAAAGCCGGCTTTTTCTTTCTCTTTTTTTTGACATTTTTACAATCCTTTGTGTTGAAAGGTTTTTAAACATAGCCCTGTCAACGCTGAATTTCACACTTGATTATGCTGTGATCTGAACATGAATAGAATATTCGGCATCAGCTCTTGATGTTCCACAGTATTAGTCCTGGAAGCTTGTTTTTCTCCCCAGTGATGTCCTCTAACGACTTCTGCCGACTCCCAAAAGAAAGTATTTCGTGAACAGATCGCAAATTAAGGGCATTTGTTAATCAGACCCTTTACTAAAGTCAGACTCCTCCTGGTGGACAGTGTATATTTTATCACTTTAATTCTGCTATATTTTACCGTCACCTTGAATCTGTGGACATGGCTCGGTCCAGGGGGAGTCGGTGTGCAGGACGCAGGGTAATGAATCGGACCATCAGGGTCATAGACACACTTCTTCTTATGTGCAGTAATGAGCTGAGGTACAGTAAAGTCACAGAGCAAAGCTAGGGAAAAAACAACACTATGCTGCAGTATTGCCACTCCCCACCAAAACTTATTAGTGGAGCTGGGACCAAGCTACAATTCTGGCCTTTAAACAGTACATACATATGACATAAGATGGGGAACTGAAGACGCTGGAATTACTGTCGCTATTAGTACTCTGCACTGAACTTGTCTTCTTCTGTTGCTTCATCTGAATAAGAAAATCCTACACAAAGATTTCAGCCATACTCTTATAATTCTTATACCATAACACAGCAGCTAAACAGGTAGTTGTAAAGTAAAGCTGCATTAATGCAATAATATTCCCACCCTTACATCATTTCATCACTTTGGATCTCAAATGTTGCTAGTGAAGGTGGAGCTGGCCCATTTGCATCTCACTTGCTTCTGGTAGGGCAGAGTCAGCTTTTCCTCTGTTGAGTAACGCACATTCTTCGGTTAAAAAGTCTCTCAGAAATATAAAGACAAAGTTACATTGGTGTGGTTTTACTAAACTGTTTTGATCGCTTCCATTTTATCTTGTTTTGGAGAAACCCTGCTGCTCTGACACGGTTGTTTTCTCAGGTTGTAGCCATATGTTACACGGTTGAAATATGGAGTACAGTAGCATGTTTTTTTTTTTTTAAAACTCAGCACAACTCACATGTTCTACAGTTATTTTAAGTATTGATGGACATTGATTTACAAATTTTCTAATAATCAGTGGAATTCCAATAGGTTATGTGGCTGTCATCTTGACATAATTAACCTACATTTCTGTATCATTCTTTCTGGATGTTATTCCGAGCATCTCAGCTACGGCACAATTCCACTACAGCTCATGGAAAATTGCTCAGCAAAGAGGTGCTTTAATGTTTCCCTCTTTATCTAAGCTTAATCCATCAAGCAACATAAATCAGTAATTAACTTATAAGTGACCATTGCTTCGCGGTTGCTGGCAACTCAACTGCCATAACTGGTGATGTTAATTCAAGTTCTAGTGACCAGTGTTTCTCACATGGGATACTTCGGAATTGAAAAAATGAAATTAACAAAAATATTGTATGTACAATAACTGATAATTCTGTGACATAAAGAAAATATATCAGGAAGTATATAAACAAAAATGTAAACTCAGTGTTGTGTTTATTTTTGCATTCACATACATTTTTAATCCAGGAGTTTCAACCAGAAGTGCGTTGAACAAGTTGAGTGTAATTTTTACTCCAGCGATATGAGCTGATAGCCTGGTCCCGCCCACTAAATTTCACAAGCTCCATATAGTCTGGTTAAGAGGGCTTTTCAACCGATTTCCAATCTCCCGAAAAAGTGGGAGCCAAGAAAGTTCTCTTTGAAATTTGAGCAACGGGTAGCAAGCTCTTGGCCAGACCAATGCTTGCCCTAGAAATAACCAGGGCAAAGTCTTTTCCTTTCTTTTTTCATGGGGTTCTCATATGCATTTCAGTCAGACAGTTTAACCAACTACGACTTTTACTTTACTTGTTTATTTGACAGGGACATAGTGTCTTAAAAAACCTGAAGCGCACTTCTAAATAGGCCAGATTTACCTAAAGGGCAAGTTTCCATCTGTGGTACCTTGCCAGGTCAAAGGTTTTGTTCTGATTTCAGTAAGGCTAAAACTAAATTCATGCCCTGCAAAAAATACTTATGATTACAGTGTGTGATATGTACTTGTTAAATAAAGAAAGATGGAGAAACTTTTTGACCCTTTTTGACCTCTAAAACTTTTATTGAGCACTCTATGAAGAAACCCAAAACCTGATAAACAACTTGAGAAGTTAGGTCTTCAGCTTTTTAAAAAGAACTCTGACCTGATATTTGTCAGTTCTTATAATGTCTTGAAAGTATTGACATTACATACATGTTTCATTACCAAGATGAAGAGAATGGTTCATTTTCAAATCTGTTAAAATGCTTAAATCCATAAGTTGCTGAAGTGGAATTTATTCCACTTAGAGATGTGTTGGACCATTATTTGGTAAGAAGTACCACCTTAAGTTTCATCTTGAGATCACGGAAAAATAAATTTATCATATTCAATATTACTGCTCAGATCTACATGTGCGTATGTTTGGAACATCTTCTCTCACAAACCATATTCATGACAGCCAACAATCAGCATAAAACCTGAAGTTGAATGGGAAGCACCAAAACAGCAGCTCACAAACAGGCATCATTTCTTCATCCATTCTACTTTTTTATGGAGGTGTCATATGTGCTTTATAATATGCTATAACTCAGGTGTTCTGAAGCTTTCATTTCTTTTAAAATATTAAACATCGCAGTTAGTGTTGCATAAACCTAAAGGAAATTTCTTCCTGAAAAGGAAATGTCCCATCTTTACCTAAAACGCCTCCGTGCTATTGGTAGGAAATGTTGTCATACGGCCCAGCTTCCAAATGAAAAGTGGCACCATGAACACAGGCGGCCACATTCCTCATGCCTTTCTTCTTTTCAAGCTCCACATTTCTTCACAGATGGAGTTAAATTATGCAGCACAAACTGACTGGATATACAGTAATGCTTCGAGTGAGGGGGTGTATGGAACTCGCCTTTTTCTGAATTTCGTTCTGCCATGGGAGAGAAATTCTCATTTTGCAGCTGGGCCACAAAATTATCCTGGAAATGAATTTGACACTGTGCTAGACTATGTTTACAATACAATCTAGAGGAAAAGCAAAAGGAAAAAGAAACAAACAAACCCAAAACTGTTATAAGTAGCGGTGAGGGTTGGTGCGAACCTCAGCCAATCTCATCTTGCTCATGGTTGTGTGAGCTTTTCCGAGATTAGCTGATTATTTTGAGCCAACATGATACAATGCCCTTCCACATTTCAAAAATAAGGAAACAAGAGGAACTCAGCTGGGGAGCCACACACTGTGCATTTGAAATTTAAACCACTTTGATATGGATTTCTACCACATGCTCATATCCCATAGTTCTTTTTACTGCCTATCCGCACAGCCTCACAAGCGGACAGGACAAGGCCTGCTCTGCAGTTCAGAAAGCATTCGAATAAAAGCATTTCATACCTCTGAAAAGATGAAGAACAATTGTAAAAAAAGAAAAGACAGGACGATTATCTCCTAAAATTTCATGTTTCAGAGAATGAGTCACAGTGGTGACTTTCTCCCCGCGGGTATTGATGATGGCATGCAAAATCACAGCCCCAGAGCACATTTGCACTCTAATAAGCCACCGACTTCCTGTTTTCTGTGTTACCCTTCCTATTTATTTATTTATTTAGTCAAACATTTTCAGACAGAAAACAAATTGGATTTCAGTCAGAACAGAGAGGTGATAATCTGAGGCTTCAGAACAAGTCATGCAGTCTGAGGAGCTGGCAATTTATTTCATACTTCACTAGCAGCTTACTGCTGGGTGTAAAGCCACATGGCTCACATTCATAGCGTTCCACTTGACCAGTGATGAAGAGTTTTGTCACGCTACACAGTGTTTTGCAAAAAACTTGCAAATATAAGTCAAAACACTTAATTGAATAGACAATTTATTTTTGCACATCGCTAAGTGGCCGTTGTGATGTTGCAAATTGCAGAATGAAGGCTCATTGTGCATGCGTGTGTAATTAATAAAGGTCACATCACCACTTACAGGTGGAAGTAACCACTTGGACAAGTCAGAGATAAGATCCTGAGGAAATAAAAAAGGTTTGTGAGCAGAGCTTAGATGAGATGGGTTATAGATTCATCAGGGTGGTCACGATTGATGTATTTCTAGGCATAAATATCTCTCAAATTCAATAAATAGCTTCAGCAGCATCATTCTGATATTCAAAGTGCTCTTTGAAATATCCTAAACTTAAATTATGATATACCATGTAATAATATATACAGGATACATTCTGGAATAGACATCACAACCTCACTCCTACAGAATAAATAAATTATTGGTCATGAAACACGATCCGTCACCCATTGGTTCTGTTTTTAACTGACACCAGGCTGAACCAATCAGACACATTCAACCCCTTTTTTGTGCTTCGCCAGTGGATAGAGTTGCCTGTCATTGCCGAGGAGATAAAAACCGAGCTCTTCATAAAATGTAAACAGTTTGGATAGAAAACTACTTTGGCGTATAGAAGTCTTCTACTTCCTCTGTTCACTTGTACTTGGGCATCTGAGGTTTTACCCAAGCAAAGATTGGATTGTCTTTTCAACGGGGTGGAATATGGGAAGCTAGCCAGATTTTTAGGAATGACCACCTCTCTGGCCTTTCCCTTGTAAACATACACTGTATAGTTGCAACAGTTTATTGAACTTTTGCCAATAGACTAACCTAAGTATTCTACATTGGAAATTTAAAGTGATGTTGATGCATTTGACACCATTTATTTAGTGGTTTAATACATTCAGAGAAGTTAAAAATACTGAGTTACAGTTTGAGAGCAAGATGTTTTGTTCATACCACATTCAAATATATCTTTCAACATTAAAAATGTATTATTCAGAAAGGTCACCTTTAATTAACTGATAAGACTTCTCAACCTGTTGTACAACCACATTGTATAATTTTATTCAAATTTTCAGTTCATCTTACCTTGCTTTGTAGAAATCAGCATCATATTTCATGTCAAACAAATTGCTTTGCAAACAAGTCGAAACAAGTTATTTCACAGATGCCGGATCACACTCACTGAGCATTGCAATGTATTGATTAATCTGTTTTGTCTTTTAGTTATGCAAGATAATAAAATGTTATATTTTCCAGTAATTGATTGCACCCTCCAGTAGTACTGCAACACCTTCTCTGGCTCTCCAGATACCTCTGTAGTTGCGGTCTGATAGATTTTGGAAGTAAAATAAAAGCAAATTTATTAACATGTCTACTCCCTTACATTACAACTTGCCTCAAGAAGTTTTCTCATCTCTTTTTTTCGGCAGCTTATAACTTCTGGCTCAGTTTGCTGCAGCTTGATTGTTGCGGGCAAACACTCCTGCTGAAGTGTTGCCCTGGATGCGTTTTGTTTTCCGTTTTCTCCAGCGTCATCAGCACCCCAACATCTAACTGTGGACCCTTTTCTCCTTGAGCCTTTCGAGCAATTTCCATTGATCACTCCATGTGCTCTCATTTGCTTCCTGGTGTGCTTTACAAGTAGTGATGAGTTGCCGGGCCTTGATGTGAAAATAAATCATGTGAGGCAGCTATTTTCATGACGCTCTAAAAGGTTAATCATCGAATGATTTCTTTACCTCTCGTTGTGTTAATGTCTCTTTTGGGCAGCAATACATATGTTCAGGCTAAGAACATCCCCCTCTTGGGTTTTGTCCCAAAGAACTGCTTAACAGACATGTGCTGCAGATGCTGACAAAGCACATGGGACCTCTCACACTGTTGGATTCAAATTTTGCTCTCACTTTGAAGTTTTTTCTCTGCCAGCATCAAACACAGGCACCACTTATAATCCAATTCACTTTTCTCTTCATGTGGTTAAAGTCATGCCGTGTGGATTTGTTATCAGCCCAGTCATTTCTGCAAAATATGACTGTTTCAGGTTGTTTTGCAAAATGGCTACTGTTTAAAGATTGTTCTATTCATCTAATAGCAATGTGCTCAGTTGTCTGATCTGTGACAAGAAATGTGTATTATAAGTGATTACATTCAGGTTTGCTATAAAAGGTACCCAATAAAAACATATGGTTACAAGAGATTCTAATGAAAGAAACCATGGTTCATAAATGCACTGTGGGCTCTAACGTGACTACCATTAAATCCAAGTAACTGTAGGACTGTGGGTATTGACAGCAAAGCAATGAATTTGAGCACCGCTGGGACCAACCCTTTGCAGGACTCTTAATAGTCTCTTCAAGAATATGTTGTCTTGCTGTCAATGTGGAAGGGTTTTGGGAGAAAGACAAATGCTGTTACTTACCTTAACTTGTGCATAATCTTCTCCGTCAGTTTGTGAATCGCTGCTAAATGAACCAGAACGTCTTGGACTGACAGGACGGGATTGTCATTGGGGACAGGAGTCACTGGCAAACATTGTGGGGTCCTCTTGCTCGCAGCACCTGACAGTTCACAGACTCCACTGCTGCCGTTACAGTAAACAAGCTAGCTTTCGCAGCTTTGAAATGGACCATTGCCTTTGGTCTCTCTTTTTTGTTTTTATTTTGTATGTCAAAGTCATTTAGGCGATTCTCTTTTACCGTTTGCTTCTTGTTTGTTTTGAATTATTTTTCTTTTTTTGTATTGATTTCTACATACTGCAGAGTGATACCTAACATGGAGTAGTCTATGCATCAGAGACTGAAGGGGGTACAAGGTTGGTAGAAAGGTGGTTGCCAAGCAATGTCCCAAGGCTAAGAAACTGAAATTCACTCCTATTTTCTTCTAACCTGGAACATGACATTACAGCTGAGCTCTAATAGTATTAAGATATTCTGTGTTTAGTTGTGTAGACTTCATTTTATTTGTTTTTGTAAATATACCTTCATTTTTGCATTTCAGGCTTATAAGACATAAGCAAAGTTTCTAATGTTCTTTCTTTCAGTGCCTTCGATCGTGCATATACCTTTTGATGAAGCACTTCAGCCATAATTTTGTTCCATTCATCCTGCAAACATATCTTTAGTCATAGTAATAAGTAATGAGGACAATATGGGGGTGTGTTGTCACATTTTATCTAGAAATTCTCCATTTTCTGTTGGGGGGTAACCAGCCCAGTACCTGTGCTCGATTCGTCCTCAGCGAGGCCTTTGTTATGCTTGCAGATTATACAGACTTGTTGAAAAAAGATCATTCATGGGTATCATATGCTGTTCATTGCCTTTACAAAAGTGGAAATAAGCTTTGTCAAGAGCACAGCTGCAACCCCATGCCGTCACAGACCATGGCTTTTGTTGTTACGGATAACAGACTCAACAGTTGTTTTTATCTTTTGTCTGGAGCATGTTGTCCACATTTTCCAACACAGATCTTGAATACTGAATAGTCAGAGCATAATTTACATTTTCATACTGCGATGGTCCATCCCGGAAGGCAAAGAGTCCAGAAAATTTAAGGATGCCTCTGCACAAGGTAAGTAAAGGTTTGTATTTTACACAAATTTAAAGTGATCAATGTAACTCCTTTGTGCTTGACAAAGATTTTCCATGGTAATCCCTCGTCCATGTGGTTCTATGATGGTTTTTGAGGCCAAGTTCTTTGAAGAATTGAAGACCACAGGAACCTCACTTGATTTCACAACTTTAAAATTTCAGATATTCCTAAGAATTCTTTTTTTGGTGTTATGATTGTCATGCATTTGTTGTCATGAGTTTGTAGATCTGGATGACTTTGGGTTGAAATTTGACAATAAAAGGAGGGATAAATTCCTCAAAACTATCCTGATGATGGGGAAGATAGGTTATGGTGGTTGATCTAGCTGATAACCAACCACAGCCTTTTGTTGCTGCCAAAGGATGCATAAGAGGTACTAAGACACCCTTTAACGACAAGCAGGCTACCTGCATTACAGTATTTAGGCGATATCGCTGTACACTTATCTGTTGATTGGGTGACTCCATTTCTTTTCAGTCTGGTCGGCAATCTCTCCAGTTGCCTCCAGCACCACTATGATCCATTGCTTAGTCGTAACTTATCTCTTGAAGGATTCCCTTCTACTGACGCAGTCTGACCTGCCTGAACCCATTTACAGATGGCTTCCTCCATCTCTGTCCTCTCCTCCTGGCTGCTTATGCCAGTAGTGTTTCCTCCTCAGTCCCATACCTGTCCCCTCCTTTGTCCTAAATTAGCCCTCCACCAACATTGTGGCAGTGAGAGAGGAACCCAGACATCATCAGTTACCAATTAGTCAACTGTCCATTTTCACAAATTTCACAAAAAATAAAATGATTCACAGTGTGGTGAGACAGGTTTTAATCTTCTCTTCTCTTCAAAACAGATGTTACCCATTGGTGGTTATTGCTGCTCCTCAGTATCACCTCTGCTCAACAGTTGATGTGGCTGCTTCTGCCTTGTCATACGCCATTGTGTTATCATAATTGCCCTTATCTTTCGTTTGAGCAGTTGTGAACACTGTTCTCTGGATCTTACACCTGCTCCAAATTCTGCAGTTTGGTGGTCTAGTGGTCATCAACCTCAAGAGCAAGCTTTATCCCAGACTTTGGTAAACCTCTTTTTGTAGCATGAATGGAAAAAAAAAAAAACTAGTCCATGCTTTCCCTTTTAGTTAGCTTGATTATTGTAAAAGCATTTTTACAGGTCTACTAAAAGATTCAATGGGCTCTTTGCACAATTCCAGTACTTTCTAAACTTAATACTGTACAGCTTCTTTGTCTCCTGTCTTTCATTACTGTACAAACTGATTAATCCAGGTTTGTCTGGCCATTGTTGTGGTCACTGAGCTCAGGCACAACTGGATTAATCAATTTATCCACTCATGACAGACAGGAAACCAATGAACTGTATTAAGTTCAGGAAGTAGTGGAGTTGTGCAAAGAGTGCATTAGAAAACTGCAGCTTCATCTGAACTCTGAGTCTTCATCAAGACCAAGAAAGTGGCCCACATCAATCTGAGGTCCTTACACTGGCTGCCTGTCCTTCAGCAGATGGAAATTAAAGTTGTGTTGCTGGCCTATAAAATGCTGCTTTTATTCTCTGTTACCAGATAAAGAACAACTCCCAGAAAGCTTCAGACCAGCTGAAATGCATAAAATCCAAATCTGCACCATTTCTTTTAAGATGGAATTTCTCTTAAACTTGATCATGTTTTAAAATTGTTTAATCTGATGTTTTCTCTTTCTCTTTGTTTGTTGTCAATTTGAAACATCCCCCCAACACTGCTGTAATGCTTTTAATATTTAATGTAAAGCGCTTTGTCTTGTACATGAAATGTGCCGTAAAAAAAAAAAAAAAAAAATCTTGCCTCCGTTAATTTTTGCTCCTAAAACACTATTTGAAGCATACTGCACACCTAAGTTGCAGGGAGGATACATAATATATAAAAAATCTGAGGTTAAGACAACATCAGTTTCATTGTCTGCAAATATAAAACTCAATTCATTGTAAGATTCCTCTGTATAAATGGGTTGTTGGCATTTGGTAGTGATCTTACAGTCAAATTGCAGTATTGAAAAAACAGAATTTTGGATATGGATTTATATCAATTTGGTACACTGTTGCAGTCATATTACTTTTGAGAATTAGAGGCATTCAATGAGAAGCTTGCTGTTTTATTATAAGCAATACAAAGGAGGTGATAAGGTGAACAAATATTACAGACAAAAACAGATGGGAAAATAAATGTTCAAAATTTAAATGGAATACCGTAACAGGAAAAAAATTAATTGGAAATTAAATAACTTTATTATGGATTAGAGTAACATGTACCTTTTTACTGCCATGTTAATTTAATGTCTGTACATCGATTTTTAAGGTTCTGTGCTTACACAATAACACTCAATTAGAAAGAAAGATATCTCATTTTAAGACAGAAAAGTAGAATGCAATGCAATGGACACTGCAACCAAAAATAGCTAAGCTTATTTCAGTTTCCCCATTCGAAAGCATATATTCCTTCTTGGTACAATTTACACATTTATGTCACACAAAAAAAGACTTTTCATAAACTTCAGCTTAAATATGCAAAATTGTATACAATGGTACAATCATGTTTTGTGACAATGAGCACAAACTTTGCGACACAGCTAATATTTTATGGATACAAGTTTCTTCAATGGTTTTACTGGAACTGGATCAATGGAGAAAATAAATACACAATTTTTAACACCCATCAACTGTCTTGAAATTTTCAAAAATTCACTTTGCTTCCAGGGCTTTAAAACTGACAATATGGAATGGGTCCAAAAAACATTAGCTTCGTAAACATTCCAGGATGTAGCCATGTATTCCCATAATGCACACACACAGGCATAAATACAGAATAATGTGTTTGAGTAATAATCTTACCAAATATGACAAAAAATGGTGTGAAAGACAAAATACAATAATTTCGCATACCAAAAGTTAATCGGACATGGTTACGGCCAAACACTGCAGAAATGTCCCTACTACTATGTCAATAGCTACTTAACTAGGATTGTTTCCCACATAAATTTTGACCGTTTTTATTTTCTCTCACTTGCCAACAAAAAGTGTAGTGAGGTCAGATGTTGGTAGGAGGTGAATCGGTTCTTACCCACACTGCAGGGGAGCACTGAAGTGATGGATCTTACGAAGTTTTGACATTTGTTTAAAGTCATCCAGATTGTAACCACTAAGATAAATTGCAGTAAATATAATTTCATGCAGCAGTGCTAATATTTAAATTCTGTGTTTTCGGAAAGGAAAAATCTAAACCTTTTGAATTGAAATTTCTTATTTTTTTGTACATGTCAGGTCACATTTGCTTCAAATGAGTTACTGGTTACTTATCACTGAGAACAAATGGGATACACTGCAGTCTATGGGCAAAGGAGTAAAGTTATAAAGAGCAAAACTTTTACCTTACATACATACACTTTTTGGACACATAATTTTCTGTATATTGATGGTCTGTGTCTCTGTCATGTGATCTGTATTTCTGAAGAGCTGAATTGAAACTCGCCATATTGGTAGCAACATGTGTCTCGTCATTCCCGGAAAATGCAAAACTGTGCAATGATGTGCCGCTTAGAGGGGGATTGTGAGCGTGGGAACAGACACTCATCAAAGTCTGAGCTGTTTTGTTGCTAAGAGCTAACTGACTTCAGCTGAATTTACATCCGCCTCTTACATTTGAAAGAAAACTATGTTGTTCCTATTTTGGCTAATTTTCATTCTGGTTTGTCATTATTACACACACAAAATCTATCCACATTAATCACGTGAATTTGATTGTGGTTTGATGAGCATTATAAAACATGTGCTGGTTCCACAGCCTATTGGTTTGTATGCAATGTAGGCCTAGACTTCCTCATGGTGAGCTGGTGAGCGGGACAATCTTTGAGGCCTGGACCTTAAGTGGCCTGACTGGATTGCTTGTCAGAAAAAAAAACACTATGAGCACAGGAAAATGATGACTCCAGTGGACTTAGTTAAGAGAAGAAAGGGGGAGCAAAGAGGGACCTTTTTTTCCTCTTTTTTGAAAAAATTTATGTCAGGAAGAACTTTTCAAGTCCCCAGCAGCAGCAGTGACAGCAGATGAGTCCACCGTTTAATAAATGGGTGATGCAGGAAAGATGGCTAGTGTGTTACGAGCTGCAAACATCTATCTGAACATAAGCATGATGGTCGTAAAGCCCCATTTCCACTATGCGGTACGTTTTGGGTCTGTAAGGTTTGATACACTATTTATTGTGTTTCCATTATGAAAGGGGCCCATACAACCAAACCAAACTGAACCAGTCATGGGCCCCCCTTCAGTGTAGGTCAGAATTCTGATATTTAGGGTGGAGATTGTATTGCGCAGGAAACAAGTGCGAAACTAACTGCACGTTTCTATTGAGCTGAAATGTTTTATGGGGAGATGAGGTAGTGCACTATAGGCTATTACATTACTGATATATATTCAGGTAGTTTTGAAACCAGTACTTTAATGCTTTACTTTAGTTAAAACCTTGAGTTGATTCATCAACTTCTACAGAAGTTTTTGTAAACCTTGGTATCTATACTTCTACGTGAGTATTGAATGGGAATACTTAAGACACCTGGGCATATGGAATACCTGCTCTGTTTTGTTTCAGCACATTTTGTGTGGTAGATTTTTAATCCGAGGTAATTTTTTATCGGATCTTGTTTTGCCCACATCTTCAAGGACGGCAATGTGTCTCCAGATACCCAAAAGCCTTCATAAAACACAGGAAAAGTAACTGGAAAACTAAAAAAACAAAAAAAAACAATGAGAAACATCTGGACATACAGTACACAAGCTATTTTCACCCAGATTGTTATTCTGTGGTAGTATTTACAAAACTTCCAAGAGGACACAGAGGGTCGATGCATTGGAGCCTAATTATTGGATGCCTATTAAACCTTTTGCCATTGATTTCTTTTCAGACTCCATGTGCCAGTCCTGATGTCCGTGTGCTGAGCTGGAATCAGTCCCCCCAAAAGACTGAAATGGAAAGCCTTGTTTCAGGCTCTCTGCACCAAATTAGATTGTGTCCTTGTGTCAAGGGGAGTTGTTTGTTTTTGTCGAGTTTCTCTTTGTTGAGAGGTCAAAGGAGCAGGCCAAGGATTGTACCGCACAGCCCTTTGTCACACATTATTTATGGGTATTCCACAACAGATAGGTGCTGCAAAAGAACGGGCTGTACTGTTGATATAGGGATACAAGACTGTTCCCGCTCTGTAAAAAGGCCTTTTAGGTCGGGTCGAAACGCAAGGAAGTCAGACAGTAACTGTAAAAAAGGAGGGTTTTTATGAGAAAATATAGACTAAAGGAGCTGGTATAGATAAGATGTTGAGGTTTGTGTGATCGTTAAATAGAAAACTAAAACAAAAATGTATTGGCGAAAGACAGTCTGGCACGGTAGGTGCTGACTGGATGTTTATTTTTGCTCCTCTGCAGAGAAAGTGGGGGAATAAATCAGTGTCACACAGAGCCAACGTGGAACATGTGATGGTCGGTGACAGTGTGAGTGATGACGGCATTATTAAGCTATAAACTGCAGTTCCAATTTGACAACAATAGTAATGGTATGTATGCTTCATGGAAAGATTTTTTTTTCAGGCGTGGTAGGAAACTGTATGTCAAACTGTGCTATATGAACAGGATGTGCTAAAAGGGGAAACAGTTTTCTGTCTACGTATCTGTGTGTCTATTGTCAGTATAATAAACAAGATGTGCATCACTTCGGATAAAGATTACAAGCTAATAACAGCAGCCTTTAATTATCCTGGTACAAAAAAAAACTGCCGTCATGTTAACATCTGCATAATGGTAAAAATAGGACTTGAAAGCTGTTCCTTTTTCAAAATAACTTACACGGGTTGGCTAACTGAATGTGGAGAGAAATGCCTCCACTAAAAGCCAGATTGTTTTATGCATCTGGTAACTAATACAAATTAAATACATTGTAATTCAGTCTGAGCTGCAAACAAAACTCAGCATCAAGAATAAAGTCTTGATAAAAATATGTTTTCCAACAGTTTT
>JBBBVT010000019.1:3813664-3826699 GCA_037177035.1 Craterocephalus eyresii | reverse complement strand
GGCCTAAAATCAAGTAAATATAAAGGTGGGTGGTGCTCCGTTGGCTTTTATAATTAGAAGAGGCATTTAACGCTACACTGAGTTACTTTGGAAGAAGTAACTGGTAACTGTAACTAAGTTACTAATTTAAAGTAACTTACCCAACACTGCTGGTAACCAATGTCATTGATCACACTCAACAGTACTGCAAAATGAAATGGGACTTAGTTAGATGAATTAACTAACGTATCCATATCACTGCTCCAAAATGCAAGCTGTCACATGTTGGGGAAATTGCTGAACATATGGTGGAGATGTACTTTTACTCACTGGTGTGTAAAGTGTCACACAAATATGAAGACAACAAATGAATCCAGCACAGCCCTTGTCAGGACCCAGAGAAGTTGTGATTGCTTTCCCTGCAGTCTTTCTCTATGAAATCAATGGTTTCATGGCCACTGGAGTGTAACTCTCCTCTCCATTCTATTTTTTTTTCTTCTTTGTTGGATTGAGATCGCAGTTGTATGAAATGTTGCACTCTCCTGTGACTTTGCCTGACATTCATAGCTTTACCGCAATCTTTTCCCTCTTTTTTTTCCCCCTTCAGGAAGCTTTTTTTTTAACCCATCTGGTTTAATTTCAACTTTCATTTAGCTGGGACTTGCACAAATCCACTGAAGCAGAGGCATGTCACACATTTTCAGGCCTGCAGTCAGAGGGGGATGTGATAGAAATGATCAGTTGCAGCATTTACACTGATCTGGCAGTCCTTCATCCTGTCCATGTCCTGTCCTCGGTCATAAATGGCACCAGGCTCACATGCAGGAACATATCTTTACGTGCTGATATCTGCATGGGCAAATTACAAACACTAGCGTACATGCCTTGAAGAGTTTTCTGTATCAGAATATAAGCATGCAAGACACAAGTGTCACGCCTAAAAAATGCAAGGTATTACGCTCAGTGTGTGATATCAGCAGCCCCACAGCTATAGGACAAGTGGGATCTAAAAAAAACGAATATTTGCACGGATGCTTATCTTTATAAGGTCCCCCAGCTTTATGAAGTTGTAAACCATCGACTTCATTGAGCGAAGAAAGTATGGAAGTCAAGATAAGAGACAAAGTCCTGACTGGAGTTTAAGTGAACTGCTGTTTATTCAAGTCACAAAAAAGGCAGAGACAATGAAATACGATTAGACCATCACCTACCCAGCAGAGGACAAAAATGTTATAGAACATGATCCAGTGTTCCAAGGCTTATCAAATTATTATAACGTACCATAATCCGGATAACTCATTTTCTCTATAGAAGAGATTAGATGTACCCGGGACTAAACTAACAAATATGTTCATAAGTCATTTTTTGCAAGTTCAACTCAGGTCACAAGTCACTTTATGTTGTGAGTAATCTTTAATTTTAAAAATCTGAAATGCATACTTACCCTTATTCTGCCAGCTTTTTGTAACAGCATTGATCATTAGCTTAAACTGCAAAATACTCCTACTGTACCACTCCTTCCCCCCTGGCTTTATTTGCTTTACTAAACTCTAGAATTATGTCGATTAAAATGGATATGTATTAAAATGATTAAATATGTACCTCACATGTAAAACTACAGATTTTGCATGTGGAGCAAAATTCATCTGGACAGAGTACTTTTAAAATGTACTCTCTACAGTTGGCCACTGTAGAGATCTACAGTGGCCAACAGGTGCAAACGTGCTGCAGAAGCAAAACCAACTACAAGAGGGAAACGCTGCATTAACAAAAACAACTATAAGGAAATGCTGCATTAAGGAAAACAACTGCAAAAAGAAAATGTTACATATTCACTCATACAATGGAAGTGCTCCGGGCGTCTAGAGGGCAGTGGTGAATTTTCACCCGGTAAGAAGATTCTCATCCTGCGAGCCTGCATCTCATCTTTAAAGCCGTTTAATTCAGTTTCTTCAGTTGTTTCTGGCCTGCATCGGTCTCAGCGCCAAATTCTCATAATACACACATTCACCAGACATAATGTTGATGTTAACAAAGGAATCATGTTATATTGTATTGCTGCTGCATCAGTTTAATTAGACCTACAGGTCATTGATATGGTTTGTAAGGGACATATGTTGCTTTTAGAGTAATGATCAATAGATTGATGGCTTTTCGTATTTAGTTGTTATAGTGATGAGGAGCGCCGGTCCCGTGGATGATGTCAGCGATAGATTGAACTGTCAAATGGGATTGTTAGTCGCGTAGGGTCACCTACCCAACCCTCGAGAGGCCCAGAGCCCCTACATTGTATGAGTGAATATGACATGTTTTCTTTTGCAGTTGGTGTCGTTAATGAGGCATTAACTTTTGAAGTTGTTTTGGCGATGGTGTTTGCACCAGTTGGCCACCATACCTTTTAAAAAGAAATATAGAATATGGCCAAATGTTAACCCTTGTGCATTGTCAACAAGTCATAATAACAGAAACAAAAGACACTTGAAATGACATCTTGTGAGATAAATATAGAAAACATGGCTGCTAAATTTAAAACTGAAATAGAGCTTTGACAAAATTTTGTTTAGATTCAATACGTACAGGTTTGATAAGTATTGCTAATGACCAAAGCAGCGATGGCTGTAACACATTTCTCTAAACAATAAAAATATATATATACAGACGTGATAAAAGCAGCATATACTTATCGTATAAGCTCAAAAAATGTACAACCGCTTAGTACAAGAACACAAGACTTTAAAAAATACATCTGAATGTTGGAAGATTCTCTCACTCAACAGCAAACTTGGGATCCATATTGCATCCCACTTGAGCTCAAGTAAAAGTCAGTGATGTTGACCCTTGTACTCTCTCTTACTCTGACCCTTTCGCTTTTTTTTAACTCTTTTACTCTAATTATATTCTCTTGCATTCCTTTAACAAATCAGCCACAGAGCATGCCCAAAACAGCCACTGGGTTGATATTTACAGTTCCTAGAAACTCAACTGTATCCCAGGAGTAAACGTTTTGTAGTGTGTTTTTTTCAGCCTTCAAATGCTCAGAGAATGTATAAAATATATACACTGTGTGATCAAAAGCTCATATTTTAAAGATCAAAAGGTTACAAAATCCTACTTTAAATCTGAGTAGGAGTAGTTTACATATAAATGTACATGGGACTGTCTTCAGACCAACTACACACTATATAATACAACAGAATCCTGCATTACAGATATTGCTCAGCACATGTTAATATTACATCTACAGTGAAAGGATGGATGTAAAGGGACCAAATAAAGAAGACAGCAAAGGTCCTCAAACTACAGTAATGTTGAGATTCGCATACTATGTGGAGTGTGAGTTGTCTGGTCGGGCAATAAAATTTCAGTCCAAACTAACAACAGAGACTTTAAGGCCCCATGGAACTGGACTTTTTTCTGTCTATGCCTATTACACACTACAAACAGGACCCTAAGTTTTTCTTTTAGGACTCATTAAATATATAGTCCAGCTTCTAAAATCCCACATGGGCTATTTCTCTTTCTGTTTGAATTCCCGTTGCCGTAGTGATCATACAATCTTGTGATACTTACATCACTCATTCAGGAGTCCGGCGTCCCTGTGAGATTAAAGACGCAGAAATGTGCTGGTGGTTATGTGGGTAGGACATAGAACAGAGAAAGACTGCAAATACAAACCACTGTGCTGGATCCGCACTGATATAGCTTTTAGCACTTTGAGATTTCACTGAAATGTAAAGTGCATTATGAATAAAATCTATTATTATTATTATTACACTGTTGTAACTGACTAAGTTTCAGCCTCTGGACCTGTAAACAGACACTAGACGACACAATCTATGGAAAATGGGTCTGGTGGAGGAGAAAGCACTGCAGCCAAACCCACAACTTATTCACTCAATACACATTAAAATACATAGAGGTGCATTACTTTACATACTGCATAAATTTATTTCTCATTATTACTGCTACAATGTGGTCTATCATCACTATACATTGTTGTCTGATTATTTGTTGAGCATTGCTTCTTTTCCTTTTTAGGTGAACAAGATTTTCTTGATTCTTAGCCAAACTAATGACAGTGAAATGCAGTACACTGTAACTCACATACACGTTTGGTAGAAATTATGTAAGCTTTCCCTCTCTTCAGCAGTTTATTAACATAAGAGTAAATGCACACAAAGCATAATCATTAGAAATGTAATGAGAGACGCTCAAAAACAAGTGAAGGAGGAACAAAAGTAGGGTTTTTCTTTCCTTTTTTCCTATAGAAATTACATTGTTTCTGCTTGTTTTCATAAAAAAAAAATTTTTATGATTCTTTATCAATATTCTCACTTTTGAAATTGTAGCAAACGGACCTAGACCTAAAAACAACCCGACGATGAGACAAAAATAATTTTGGTGAACCTCTTTTAAGCACATCTTTTTAAGCAATACACCACTTTCACATGTCTTAATTGTGAAGTTTCAACCAAATGTTTAAAGCCATGAAATGTCTTCACATGTCTTCATATTTTACTTCACTTAAGTGAGAGAGAAAATTTGGCGAAGTGCAGGAAGTCAGTGAGATCAATTATTTTGAAAATTATAGCGAAATCTGAATATTAACAGAAACTCACAAAGCTGTTCTTAAGTACCTCTCACACATGTAAAATGGGAGTGATGCAACCACCACACTGCATTGACTGAGTCCAAATTAATACAGTCGATTAACTTTTGCTCCAATCAATGCTTTAGAACATTATTCCTGTACTGCAGTCCTCACCTGAAACCACATTAGGACTTTTTCACTCTGAAAAAATACACAACTTTATTCAGAATGAATAGAACACCAGGTTGTAATTATCCCAATCATAAAAAGAACACGAACAGAGACATTTGAAAAGAGCATATGGGGGGAAATCCAGATTGGATTCATGTTAAAAGCAGCCTTGGCATGGATCAAAATTATAAAAAAATAATAATGTGAGCCCTGTCATTGAGTTGGAAACGGGTTAACGGACGAAAAGAGCAGAAATGTATGCTTATTCATAGATGGTGTGAAAAAAGGTCAAAACCCTTTAAAGTAATATTTTTTCCGGTATCTTGTTGTTTTTCAGCAGAGAAGTACTTTACAAATGGTGCATTGCAAATAAAAATGATTGAAAAGTGTACATAATTCCTGCTGATTGAGAAGTAATGAATCCATAGAAATTAGAGTGAAACTTTTTAACGCCTGCTTTTAAATGCTTTTTTTAATCATCCAGTCTGTGATTACCGCTTGAGCTCATGTTTTCCTGATGGTAATTCTATACCCGTTTTTATTTCCCTCTCAGAACTGTTTTAAGGTGACTGCTGCTCTGAAATCATGCTGTTAAACAAAATGGGTTTCCACATCATAATAATATATGTAGCATCTCTTGTGTTTTATTGGCTGTTGAACGAGCCTTATAGTCTCATTGCTGTTGTCCAGTCACTTCAAAATAAATTGTTGGTCATCAGATTAAATCCATACTTGGGAACATGGATTTCCTTTGTTTAGATTTGTCCTGAGCTGCTTCAGGTTTTTCTTATAATGTGAAGTTGATGGTTCAGTCACTAAATTCAGTGATGGAGAATCCTTGAGGAGATACTAAATCCTACAGTTTCCTCTCGGACAGTGGTTCTGAAAAAAGGGCCTTTTAAAAGCATTGGGACACGGAGCATGTTTACTGACATTGTGTCTTATTTTTGGAGCTAAAGTGGCTTTAATTAAGGGATTTTGCCATTTCTTACGGTGGCCTGGAAGTGCAAAACAAATTACATCCACTATTAAAATTTCACCGAAACAATTTTACATTTTGATCGAAAGCAGTTTAACAATTTGACAGAAACCCTTTTACAATTTCACCAAAATAAAGGAGTTCACAGGGGTAGACGCTGGAATTGAACAACCTTTAGATCACTGGCCAACCTGCTCTACCACCTGAGCCACTGCCACCCCTAACCTACCCACAGTAGGCAGTCCATTTGTCAAAGTGTGGCAAAAATTGTTTGAATGTGTCAATGGACTCAAAAGTGTCTCAGGGGATGTAAATTTGTTTTGCACTTCCAGGCCACCGCAATATGTAATAAGAGCATTACTAGTAAAACTGCTCTTATAGGACACAAATGCACCAGAACAGCTCACCAAGTGTTCCCGCTATGCTGATAAACTGAGCACAGTGATATCCCAAAGTGCTGTGATGACTTGAAAACTGCACCTATAACAGACTGAGATGCAGTGTAATGGGAAACTAAAGGTGAAGTACGACTCTGCAGGCCCTGTACAGTTTAACTCCATTCCTGAAGCATTGCCCCAGCTTTGTTTACATGTGACACGAACTTTGTTTGGAAGCACATATCTGTGTGAAAAACTGTCCTCAGTGATCTGGATTACAGCACACAGTCATCTCACTGATGAACTATCCATCCTGATAATCTCCACAACAAAGGACCTCACACCAAACCAAAAATAACTTGTTGTCAATAAAGATGCCAAGCTTCCAGCTCTAACAAAATAGCATAAAAGTAGATAAAATAATGTTTTGTCTTGATTTGATTTAAACTTTTGCTGAAAAACAAGAAAAATAGTTTTAATTTAATTGGGGGGGAGGGGTGGGGAATTTTTGCAGCATGTTCATATTTTGAATTTGTATAGTTTTGAAATGAAATATTTTCATGGAAAACAAAATAGAAGTTATTTGAGTTTTCAGCTATTTAAGTTCATTTTTAAATATATATATATCAACTTTTAGTGTGATTTGCTTTCAAAAGTGTGTGTTTCCAAATCATTCCTATAACAAAATGGGGATATAATTACTGTAGCCACTGTGAGTTTTAATGAAATTATATTTGGTTTTAATTATTGCTCAATATTTGATACAGTTCAGTAACTGGTTTGTGTGTATTTGTTGTTCAGTCATAACCATGACAACACCATATTTAATATTTCAGCCATATTCTTTACTTTTGAGTTTGGATAAAGAAGCATCTCCTGGGTCATCTGGCATCTCAAAGTGCATTGCAGTTGTTCTCACCTGAAGTGGAGGTTGGTGTTGTCTGAAGACGGCCCCATCACATGGGTGCTTGTTACTGGGGATTCTTGAATCTCCACATTTCCCTCATCATCATTATTCACTGCTAGTGGTAGTGGGCTGTTGTGTACCTTGCAAATATAGTGCAGTATTGCCCTTGCCATTATAACACATACTGTCTAGAGTGTACCACATTTATCAGTGCAGAATGTGGAATCTGTCAACTAGACTTCTTGTACTTTTCTGTGTCCTGTGACGAGACTAGATCATCCTATTAACCATATTCTTTCAACTTTGAACGTTTTCTGTTTAAAATTAGGTAATTTAAGATTAGGGATTTTATAACTAAGCAATAACCTGTTATAGTTCATTTTATTTCGTGTCTGTGACTCCTGAAAAGGGGATAAAAGCGATGGGACATTGCTTATATCCAATCAGTTGAAACTCAGGTGATACCGGTGCCTCTGGAACACCTGCCTCAGGTCACTTTCATTCAGCATCCTTGTGTCATGTGTGGGCCCAGGCCACTTGATGCTGTGGTACCTTTTCTTGTTAACAATAACGTTTTCATCCAGTTGGAGCAATAAACTTAATATATGTGCCATCGATTGCACTGACTACTCCAGGGAAGCCAGCTATTTTCATAAATGCACTATGCTTCTGTTGAATTATCCAGAGTGTTGTTGCAAAGTCAGTGAATTGCATGGCAAGTTGAGGAGCAGTAAGGGCCATTATTGTTTCCATAAAAATGACCTTATTGATGGTCCTGAATCATAACTATCACACTATTGCATTTTCCAGAAATGCAGACATCTGCATCCAAGTAAACCCATAATACACTCCTATAATTAGACAGCTTAGGTAATATAATTAGACAGCATGTTATAAACTTCCATTGTTATGAGGATGATACTCAGATCTACTTATCCATGAAGCCTGATGAGATGAACCAGTTTGTTAGATTGCAAAGATGTCTTAAAGACATAAAGACTTGAATGACCTTGAATTTCCTCCTTCTGAAATTGGAAAAAACTGAGGTTGTTTTCTTTGGACCTGAAAAACTCAGGACTAAACTGTCCAGCTACATAAATACTCTGGATGGCATTAACTTGGCCTCTAGTACTACAGCGAGGAATCTTGGAGTTATTTTTGGGCAGGACTTGTCCTTTAACTCGCATTTCAAACAGGTTTCCAGAACCGCCTTTTTCCACCTGCGTAATATTGCCAAAATTGGCGACATCCTCTCTCAGAGTAATGCATAAAAACTAGTCCATGCCTTTGTCTCTTCCAGACTAGATTATTACTGCTACTACTACTACTACTACCGTCATTTAGCAGACGCTTTTATCCAAAGCGACGTACATTTGAGAGAACAACACAAGCATTAATTCAAGGAGTAGGATACAGTTTGAACAGGTGGACTGCTGGTCATCGATGTGGTTATGTCAAGATTATTGTAATTCCTTACTGGTAGTTTGTCCTAAATATGCACTGAAAAGTCTACAGCTGATCCAGAATGCTGCAGCCAGGGTTCTGATGAGAACCAGCAGGAGAAATCATATTTCTCCAGTTCTAGCTTCTCTTTATTGGCTTCCTGGTAAATCCAGGATAGAGTTAAAAATTCTTCTTCTTACATATAAAACTCTCCACAACCAAGCTCCAGTGTAAATTACAGATCTTATAGTTCCTTATGTTCCTAAGAGAACACTTCGCTCTCAGACTGCAGGTCTAGTGGTGGTTACCAGAGTCTGTAAGAGTCGATTGGGAGGCAGAGCCTTTAGCTATCATGCCCCTCTCTTGTGGAACCCGCTCCCAGCTTTGGTTCGTGAGGCAGACACACTCTCTACTTTTAAGATCAGACTAAAAACCTTCCTTTCTGACAAATCCTTAGGGGTGGCTAGCCATACCTTAGTTATGCTGCCATTGGCTTAGGCTGCTGAGGGACGTCTCATGACACTTTTCATCCTCACCTCCTCTTTTTACACTCTCAGGCTCTCACCCCATTTTTCACTCTCTTTCTACACAGTTTTTCTTTCCTCTTCACCAGCCCTGTCCTCTCATTTTTCACTCTCTTTCCACACTGGCTTTCTCTCCTCTTTTTTTCTACACACTATTGCAACACTCTCTTTCTATCCTCACTTTGGACTCTCACATTCTCAGTCCACAGTCACCCTTTCTGTCGTTTCCATCCCCATCGAGGACGATGGTCACCCTCCGTGAGTTCTGCTGGAGGTTTTGCCTTCCTGTTAAAAGGGAGTTTTTCTCCCCACCGTCGCCTGAAGCTTGGAGCTTTGGAGCAATCCCTCACTGCCCCCAGACTTAGTTGTAAACTGGCCCACAGCCATGGTATGAAGGGGTAGGGCCCCCCGTCAACTTATTCTGCTAAGGGCCCCCAGGAATTCTGTAGATATACCGAACAAGCCACAGAACAGGGTACGGAAACAAATGTAATCTTCCTTTATTTTATTTGCTTTTAAGACTTCATCACCAGCTTTGAAGTAGAGGGATTTCACACTCCATCTTTTGTTTGTCTCCTAAAAGTTTTTTGTGTTGCATGGTTTTAGTTATGTAAATCAGAAAAAATATATAAATAATAAAATGAAGAAATGCTTATAATTTACTTGAAAATGCAACAATATATTTTAGCTTCTTAGACATTTCCATTTCAGCATCACCTATATGCATATCTGCAACTTCTACTGTCTGCTCTACCACAGTAAGCCATTTGTCATCCTCTTATTCTTGTGTGATGTTATCACTCCCGGGGCCAGTTCAAGAGAGGTTGAACTGAGTATATAAAGAAACTCTGGGTGAACTTACACTGAGCAGAGCAGCAGAGTTTTTTGTTCCAGAAAAGCTGCTTTGAGTTGGTTCAATTAACTCTGAGTATCTTTACCCACAACCACAATAAAAAGCCATTAACAGTGGAGCCCCAATACCTGGATTCACCATAGCAACCACTGACCAAAAGCTAATTATTTTACCTAGAGTGAGAGGCTCTTATTGAAGCATGAAAGCAATATGAACAGGCATTTTGTAATAAAGAGAACTCTGCTCTTGCTGCTAAGGAGAGAGAAGTATTATGCAAGAAAACTGCTACATGGGTCCATGTCTATCAATAGAATTGGACGATGTGGGTTATAATGTGGATGTGGGTGGAAAATAAATATTTGTTCTATCTCGTACAGTACATGTCCTCTCACCTAATATCCAGATTTACATATAGATATAGTCTAATGCCGTTAGAGTGACAGGTGCTCATGGCCAAACAAGACAGTTGAATGGCTGAATAATACACCAAGTGATTTGCCCTATCAAAATGATGTGAAGTTTGATATTGTGTTGGTGCTTTCCCCTTCAGTCAACTCTCAGCTGAACTAATGTTAAGATGCATGCTCAGTTTGCAGAATCGATTTATCTTCCATTTCCCAGCAGTCGGTTTGAGAATTCTTAATGAAGAAATGATCATTGGTATTCATAATTTTTTAAGTTGTAACTTTTTAAATCATATTATCACAGACAAAATACACAATAAACAATATGTGTAATTTTACATAGACGAGAATTTGGACATTTTTATTTATGCTTAACTTCAGATGAATATACGAGGCTGTGCCGTTGTGCGCACAGATCCTGATTGACAGCTCACTTACGCCAATGTACCAGATGCGTTAGCTCAGTATTATAGATACAAAGAAGAATCAAATGAAATCAGAAAAGTTCTAAATTATAGATAACACAAGACTAGCCCTGGAAGTAGTCCACAATTTAATTGAATAGACTCAAAAAGAATTAAACAGGCGAGATTGAACAAAGGCGAGCAAAAGCAACCAAATGAGTGAATGGGGTGCACAAAAAGCAAAACATTAACAGACAAAAGTCTGTATAGTAAGTATAGTAAACAAAGACAAAATAAATCACTGATCAAGTCAAATAAGGTAAAAAGAACCCTTCCACACCTTTAACCTTACTTGAATTTCCACCGGTCCCAGTGTAACTTTAATAGGTTAAGCAGAGACGGAATTTCTAAACTGGGATCAATAAAGTTTAGTAATTTTTTAAAATAATATACCAAGACAATTCAAAGATCCTGAATTTATTTTGGCAATAAACCTAAAACATTTTAGAAACCTGACAGGACAATATTACACTGGCAGATCTAGTGTTTCTCAGTCCTGGTCCTTGGGGACCACTGCTTCCCAGGTTTTAGTTCTTTCCAATTCTAGCACACCTGTGGCAGATTAATTGGGCTGCTCGTTAAGTTCTTGCAAGCCTTCTAATCAGCATTTAAGTCAGGTGTTTTCAAGCGTCGACATCTCTGAAACATGCATGCTTATTATCCCTGAGGACCAGGAGTGAGAATTATTGGGCTAGTACTAAAGATAAATGCAAAGACACGTTTTTCTAAATCCTACTGAGACACTATTCCTTTATTATTTGATATGTTCTGTAGATGTGATAACAGGTTGAATTCATAACAATATTAATGTGACAAACGACATTAAGAATGGTCGTAAGTACAAAAAAACTCCAGATTAATCAACCATGCAGAGTCCCGTTGCATGTACGTTAGTAAGTAATCAGCTGTTGATAAATCCTGCAAGGTCTAAATCGCATGCTCATGCTCATGCATGGTCATTTGCATTCAGGAATGCCCTCATTTACCCATAAATAGAAGCAACCCTTTAGAAGTCACACAAAAATAACTTGTTTCTCCTCAGAGTGGAGTAAAGAAAGGAAGAATGAATTTCTTTTAAACACAGAAAAAATAAAGGCTGCAGAGAAACGAGAGCAGGAAGTGGTTCAGGGCCAAGAGAAAATCTTTATTTTTTTCAAAAAGAGAGAAATTGTTTACTGTCCTATTTAACCACTGAAATAAGAAAAATAATTAAGAAAAAAGTCTTTTAAAAAGCAAGACAAGACGGTATCTGCTGCTGGAGAAAGACAGAATTAAAAAAAATTAAAAAAAAACTCCTTATCATGAAGCTTTGTTGGTTTTACATGTTTTGTAGAGATGAAGGAGACTTGATTTGACATAACTTGCATATTTATTGCCAGCATCATAGCAGCACTGCTTTCATCTGATGTAGTTCCATAGAGAAAAATGTACCCAGAAAAAAGATGCATCCAGCCCGGTTGAGGTAATGCAGCTCAATGATAGACACGGAATGTTAAATTAGTCTCACGTACTGTAGGGGACCAAAACTACTACTTAGGAATGGTAATTAAAACTATGTAAAATAAATTCCATACCGCTGGAGATGACGCTCACAGCGAAGCCGGTTATTGTTAATGTCAGATCATTACTACAGACTATAACACGTCTTTTCTACATTTTGAAACAATATAAACGCCACCTATGTTCATATATTTTCTCAAAGATCTCACTGATTTTTTTTTTTTTTAACAAAATAGAGAAAATATGACAAATAATGAGATTGCTGAAACACCTGCAGAAATGTTGTGGTTTCCCTGTTCTACCATTAGCTTTTATGCAAGGAAAGACTTGTGCTTAAATTTACAATTTTTTTATGTACAAGTACAAATTGATAAATCCCATACTTTGCATGAGTAGGAACATGTAGATTATAAAAAGCAGTGGCCCCAGGATGGAGCCTCCACAGGTTATTTTAGCTCAATCAGATTTATAGTTCCCTATAGACAAAGACCAGTTCCTCTCCTTTACATAGGACCCAAACCAGTTAATCGCAGTGCTTACCCAGTTTTCAGCTAATATGTTACGGTCGACTGAAATGTTTCAGCCAACTCAAGCAGATGCCTTGACCAGAGAAGTCTCAGTGCTGTGATGTGGCTGAAAACTTATACATCAAAACAGTTAGTTAGTGTCAGGAGAAATATAATCTATAATCTTACTAAGAAAGGGGAGGTTTGGGTAACTGCTCATGAATGAGGAATCTAAGTCATTCGTTTTTCAGGAGTTGTTGTGGTTTGGCATTTTGTTTTCCCTTCTGTTTTGCTTTGTTTTTGCAGTGCAGTGTGAGGCAGGGGGTGTGGCCGACTC
>JBBBVT010000019.1:3702997-3722914 GCA_037177035.1 Craterocephalus eyresii | reverse complement strand
GGACCTGAACAAGCCTCTCACTGAAGATCATTCCTTCCAGCAGCCAGAAGAACCAGAGCACTACAATACTGAATTTCACTCTGGGATCAATAAAGTTCAATTCATTCATTCATTCATTCATTCATTCATTATTTCATTCATTATTTCATTATTTCATTAATTTCATTTAAAGCCTTGAGGATAGTCATTTTAGCCATTGTTGGGCATTTAGGGTTAGGGTTAGGGTTAACTCAGATTATAAGAGAATGATAATCAGCCGAATGTTTGACTGTCTAAAACAATAAACCAATTATGTTTACTAGATTGATTAAACAGAGGAAAAAGTATGTTTCCTTTCATAACCAAATGAGTCACTTCTTTATAGCTTATAGGAATAATACAGGTCTTTCTGCGGCGGTTTCACTTTTCACACTCAGAAGCTACAGCTTTCATTTGTATACATTTATCAGAGCCCGTGCTTTGAAACTAAATTTAGTTCATCTTTACCGCTGTCATGGTGGAAAGGTTGCTCAAAAGAGAAGCATATAAATCAGCTGGCAGTCTGTCAAAAAACACATACAGTATATTCATGCATTTGTTGAGGATACTGTTGCTCTGCTGCAGGGCCAAAGACGAATCTTCCTAAAACGTACTGCCGGAATGCTTTCCAACAAACTCCCACAGCATCCTCCAGATAATTGTAAGCGAGGCGGTAACTCCCTTCCAACAAAGGTCATTAGCCACATGAGTGTAGCCTGCTGACACCTCCTCATCTTTACGAGGTTAACTGCTTTATTGACTGTAAGCGCTGACCTGTGAGACTATCATGGAGAAGAGCAACCTGCCGCTTGGCTATCACATCCCCTTTTCTTTACTGTTTCAGGACCAAAGGCCATGGCACAGCCGACGCGGGAGTAGCTGCTGAAACACAATCAGTGATGAGTTGTGTAGCACTGCGGCTATCTGTGTGATTCATTTTGCAAGTGTCTGCTGTTAGCATGTGGCCGTTTGCGGTTGGAGCTCCGATTATGATAATTATGATTACCTCATAGGTGGAGCTTAATAATTGCAATTAAAGGATTTTCACCTCCCGTGAACTTTTATGGATGTGTTTCACTGATTCACACAGATCATCCCATGCTATTGCGAAGCTCCAAAGCTATCAGGAAGAGGTTGAGGTCCTGCTGAGCACCTTATGTGACTGCTTATGTCGAAAGGACGAGGTCCCACACAGTTCATTGAGTAGCCATGGCAACAGTACTTGAGTGTGGCACATGTAGGTAGGTGAAGGAGCTTCGGCTTTGCTAACAAAGCTGATTTCACATTATTAGGCGAGTAAACCGGAAACAGATGTTTGTTTCTGCTGTGCATGTAACAAAAAAAAAATGGATTAACATTATTGCTGCTATAATGTGTCAGCAGTGGGTAGCCGAGATGGAGCGAATGTTTGTGGAGGAGCATGTGATAAAAACAGGCAGTTCAGTTTTAACTTCAGAGAAAAAAAATGTGCTTCCCTTAATTCAAATGGGGGATTACATAATGCAGTCACATGACAAAAGTGAGTAACTTGTCTCTGAGCTTTCTGATTTTCCAACAGGTCTAAAAGTGGGTAAACACAGCCTCAGCTGAACAACAGCACTTGACATATACCGTGTCATAATTTATTTAAAGAAATTCAACCAGAGAGACGGCAGAAAATAACAAGAACTACGTCTCAAACTCTGGAGGGCCTCTGTTAGCGCGTTAAATATTAAAATTCATGACCGTACGGTTAGGAAAAGACTGAACAAGTACAGCTTCTTTGGAAAGGTGTCAGGAGAAAGCCTGTTCTGTCTGAGACGATGTCAGAGCAGCTAAAGCGTGCAAAACTGCATATCGACGATGTTTTTTTGGACAAATGAGACCAAAGTGGAGCAGTTTCGGCGTATCACACAACAGCAGCACTTTTTCGTGAAAACGTTCCGACTGCAAAGCGCGGTGGTAGATTGATGATCTGACCTTGCAGTCATTAAGGTAACCGTGAACTTGCAAAGTATTCTGTTGGAAGGATGAATGCACAACTTCCTTTTTCTTTGTAAAAGAAAAAGTGACAGTGTTATTATCAATCTGAAGATGCATTGAACTAATTTAAGGTATATTGAGAAGCAAATGATGTTTTAAATTATTATTATGTCCCAACATCTAAAACCTTAGAGACTGCAGACTTTTCACAATCCACAACTCAACTTTTGAATTTGTACTTTCACATATTTTCCCATGACGCAGCAAACGTGTGTGCTGTATAGGAGTGAGAATTTTGTAATGAAGCATGTGAGAGCTTGGAGTTTTGTCCGTTTCAGATGAGACAGATGAGTGGGGGAAAGGGTGCAAGGCCGCCTGATGCAGCACCTTGAGTAGGCTATACATGACGGCTTTTGCTCTCCTTCCTGCGCCAGAATCCGTGCTTCACACTGACACTTTGCCTTCCACAGCTCAGGAAAATTAGGTAAGAATGAAAAATAAATTTTACAAACATGATCCCAAACTGGCTAATGGAGTCTCCCTCTTCTTTCAATGCTTTGCATGCTGAATACTGTTTTCGATTAGACCGAATTTCCTTCTTCATCAGTCAGACCAGTGTCTTAGCAACAGTGCCTCCCCCTCCAGACCTTCACAGGAGTGTGGAAGTGTGGGCTATAGCTTCCACTTCCTGCTGAGGACCGTTGCTGTAAAAGGTTGTATGTGAGGGTGTTGGACAAGATAAGTGGTGCAGAGTTTGTTACACATGACTTCACCCATTTATCTACATCAGAACAATAAATACTTGTCAGATTTACAACCAAAGTGTGTTTTTTCGCCTTCCATTTATAATTTATCTTAAAATTATTACAAAGCACCAAGACGTGCCTTTATGTGCAAATGAGGCCCTCAACATGTCCTTTTTAGTTACCAGCCATGAATTTGGGTCAAAAATGGAAAGTGCACTGGTCTAATATTTTAGGTGCATTTTCTGACCCACTCTATGTGGCCTGTTTGAAAGTTACTCCAAAGTTCCACACGGAGACTGAACAAGCACATTAATTCCACCTGGAACACATGACAATGTATGCTTGATGGAGCACTGTGACTTGTATAGTCCGTCAAAAGGCCCATCAGATCCGGGCGTGATCCCAATTACTGTGGCACAATCAGACCCCGTTGTGGTGCAGGGTGTGGTCTTGATGCTGCTACGGAAACTGCTCGACAGCATCCAAGACACTTCTGGAGAGAGTGGAGACACTAGAACAGGAAGATGCCCAAACAAATCCTTCTGTCAGAGGCTGCACAATACATGTACGGCAGAGATTTGTCTCAGGGAGACACTAAGAACTAACACATTAGAACGGAGGCAACAAGTAAAGTGAAAGCAGAGGGAAAACACGAGATTTATTATAAATGACCTCAAGTTCTCTAGTTCATTATGTGTGCATGTGATAACATCTTTCATCAAATCTTAACTTTCGTGACCCTAGAACCACGTGGGTTTGGACTCTGTATAAAAACTGCTATGCGATGAAATCTGCTTCGTCTGGATTCCTGTGATGAAGTGCAATCAAACACTATCCTTCATCTGAACTGCTGTCAGCAGATGGCCCAAATTGTTTGGCAAGGGGGCAAACGGTTGTTGATGTCTGATTTATTCCTCTTTGATGGCAGCCAATCTTGAACTCTTCCCTGTGTTGCATTCACAGCACGCACAGATATTCAAACCCCACAAAACTTGCTTCTGATAAAAAAAGGGAGCTTTTTGTCTGTTGGAGACATTTAAAGTTAATGTCCTCCCATTAATTTAAAGAGAAAAAAACCCACAAAGGCTAATTGCATATTGTTTGGGATATTGTACGGCAAGTGCAGCAAATATATCCCATATTTGCTGATGACAGGCTGAGCTGTGTGGCTTCAGTCTCAGAAGGCAAAAGATAGTGAGGTGAACAATCTGTATTATGTGTGGTAATTCCAATGGAGGCACAAGTCTTTACATGGGTCTCCACTGCCCTCTAGATGATCTGAGAGGAAAGAGGTGTCCTAGAATAATGAAACCACTTCCTGTTCATTTATAGTTTGCTGAAGTCATAGCCATCTGAGAAACAGACTATTTTCTATTACAGAACAAAATGAATTTCTAATAGTAATGCACTGTAATACAAAATGTGCGCAGCTTATATTTGCCAATGTCTTTACCAAGGGACAGGGCTGAAATGTGAACTATGTAAATGTGTAGAAACCATAGGAAATTCAAAATGAAGTGCATATTAAGGTTTTTCCCACCGCCTGCAGATGGCTGCTGATGACTCGCTGAGAAAGCTGAGCAAAGCAATATTAATCATAGCGACGCATCCACCACTCCCAGTGTCTTTGAGCAGGCGTGCATGTAGCTTCAACAGCAAGAGAATGGTGGGAGGTGACGGTGAAGCATCACAGGCTCCATATGCTTCCCCCTGTGCTTCCATTATGCAGCATTCTCTTTCCACTGTGTCAGATCATTATACAAAAAAATCGGTGGTGCAGCCAGCATAGCATCAAAGGAGGCAGCAGAGGCAGCCCTGCCCTGCCCTGCGACAAGACTCATGCGTGGGGGCAGTGGTGAAGGGTGGGGGGGTGAACAGCTCTGGTGACACTTACATAACAAATACTGCAACTGTAGTAGAAAAATAAAGCATAACATAGTTGATTAAAGATGTTAAATATAATAGTTACTTAGTAGCTGAAATAAATGGCATTCTTTCTCAATGCCTTTTGATTGAGATTTTTGTTGTAAAAAAAGACAAAAATTATTGTTATTATCATTAAATAATAATATTAATAATAATATTAACAATATTGACAAAATAGTATTATTATTATTATTATAATTATTTTTTTATTTTTATTATTATTATTATTATTATTATTATTATTATTATTATTATTATAGGGGGCGGGGTGGAGGGTGACCAGTGAACTCATTTTCCCAGAGCTTTTCACAGCTGATTGGTGGAAACCATCGGCCAATCACAATTCGCTTTCAAAGTGGCTCGGTGATCAGTTTGGATCTTTTTTTGGTCGAAGTAGCCTTTACGAACTATACAAATCTACTATTAACGACACGCTATCGCTGTCTTTGTCCAAGCTTTATCTTTCGGCGACCTCTCAGTCGGATTTAACTGCAGTTTCCAAAACAGAAAGACTGACAATTCTGTCCATTGAAGCGTCCAAAAGGGAGCTAATCATCGTTAGCATTCGGCTAGCATGACAACCAGAAGAACTGCCATCATCACAATCCTCCCCTTTGGCAATGCCATCAGCATGTAAGTTGCTAATCAAATACGGTGCAGTTTCTGCTTTGTCGTCTTTGTAGGAACAGAAAGGTACGACTTTTGTTTGCAGACAAATGAGTTACTAGCTCAATTAAAACTGTTGGTAGTCTGTCTAGAAACTGTTAGCTGGCTGGTAAAACGCGCAGGGTCAGGGTAAGTAGGCTAAGCTAGCCTCAGGCTAGCAGGCTGTCAGCAAGCTGTAGTAAGGCTGAGTAGCCCGTTCTTATACAAACACAGCTGGCTCGAAGCAAATGATTACCGTTAAGGGCTGTCTGGTTGTCGACCTTTCAGTGGGCGATGTTTGCTGTTCGCATATGGTTGGAACATTGTTTGCTGTCGTGCCCTGCTCCATTTATGGAATTTCTCTGCTGTGTTCTTTGTAGTACCAAACTTGCTTACGATATTAATAGTCGAAACAAAGGTTGTAGCATTTGTTGTAAATCCGCATCTTTATTTTAACTGAAAAGGAGCAAACGTAAACGTAGTAGTGCTGGTTTATGTTTCTAGTTGTGGTTACAAAATTCTGCTCGAGGTTCCCCTACTAAACCTGCATTTTTCGGTTGTAAATGACCACCAAAGAAAAATTTAATAATATAACTGTAATGTCAAAACGTGACTTGTGTCTTTTTGATTTCTGAATTATGAATAAACATGTTGGATAAATTTAACTCCATGCTTTCATCAGTCTGTTTCTCTTGATACTGTTTTACAGGCCTCCATTACTGACTACAGATGTGAGCCTATTGCTCCCAAATGGATGATGATTATCATGTCTGCCTCCCACATCTTCAGCATTCTGGTATGCTCACTGGAATCCTCATCTACCCTCACAGGTTATTTGGGTTTTATTACTCAGTCTTTTTCAGCTATGCATGTAAAAGTATACACATGTAACTACAGCTGTGGCCCTGAATTTAACAGTTTAGACAGAAGATGCTGATTCAAGATGGTTATGCTTTGTGTGGTCACCCAGACTTTAAATTTCTGTTCATCCATCAATATCTTAATTGAAACCATCACTGGTACACATTTTACCACCACATCGTAGGACCACATCCATCATCAAGGATTTTGGAGCCATAAATACCATCCATAGTTTAGCAGCTGTCACTTTTCCTGCTGTGATACCTATTGTCCTGCACGTCGGAGAGGTTCCCTACGAAGCAGGTTCGACACAGCCAGGATCTTATGCTGGTATCACAACAGCTACACATTAGAGGCACACTACCGAGCTCTGAGTCGTCTTCTCAGTGATGCGTCCCCTGATGACGGCCTGTTCCACATCCATCTAGCCTCCTGCCTGTACAGTGAGATCCTACTAACCAGTAAAATACTTAATACTTGATAATACTCTTCTTCTGATTATGTTTTCTTGCATTTTGTTGCCAATTTAGCCATAGTACGTGTTCAAAACTGCCAGTGTGTTTTTATCTGCTTGCTAGCGTGTGATGCAGTGCATATAGTGAAACTCAGCTGAAACCTCATGCAGCGTCCAAGAAGAAAAGCTTCTCAGCCTCCGGATGCTGTTGGGCAAAATGGATCCCGAAATATACATTATAGATTTCACTGTGCCATCAAAGGATTTTTCGAGTCGGAAAACAACGTAATCTTTAAGTTCCTTAACGTGACAAGAAGTGCATTTAGTACTGAAAATGACGTGTAATAATGTTGAAATTACAAGTCAATGACTATATCAAAGCAAAATTTTTATTGATTGAATACTGTCTGTTATATGGGACCAGTTAAATTCTTATTACACTGAGTCAGATATCAGCCGTTTAGAACAGATTTTATACTTGCTAACGGGGACAAGTTGGAGCTGAAAACTGTATTGTTCCTTGACAGTGCGAAACAAGTATCCTATTGCGCCACACAACCTCTGTGTCTTGCCCATGTATCAGCAGAGTTTCTTCACTGGCATGGCATCAAAATTCTGCTTGATTTTACAGCTAATTGCTTTTTATCACCAAGATTTTATATATACATGCACATCTAATTCATCTAAAAGGATGAAAATGTTTTGCATCTGTGAACATCAGAAAGGCCCGAAGCAGAATGCTTTATGTTTTTGTTTTGTTCCCTCGAATGGCTTTTCACATGCAATCTGAAGTCATTTATATTATTTTAGCTTCCACTGAAGAGTAAGTTGCTTCCTGTTTGGGGAAATACTGCAATGTTCTTCTCCAATTCTTTATTTTAAAGGTGTAAACTAATTTTAACCACACATTTTGGGCCAGCTTGACATGCTTATAGTCTTATATTAGAAGTTCACCCACAAACAATCTCACAGCAAGTGCTGCTGCTGACACATGACTAGATTCTCAAATATGTGACTCGAGTGGTGAAAGAAGGACTGACCTTTAGTTTTTTTCTCTGTTAAAACGATTTTTTCTCAAGAAATAGTATTGAGAAACATAAACAGAAGTCCTGATTTATTACTCTTTGCACTGGTTCTTTGTTTAAAAGAGTTACTGTATCATTTTTGCCATAAGTGATCATAAAATGCAGCTTATTCTTGACAATTTTGAGCCAATGTATAACTCCAGATTTGCTATAGGGCTCTTAACTTAAAAATAAATGTGACTTCAAACTAGCATTTAAAAATGTGAATACAGTCGTGTTTTTTTTATTGTAAACAATATGAGCAGTCTGGTGCTGTATAGCTGATGTTGGATGCATAGTTGAGGCCTCTGTAGAAGTTAAACAATTTCTAATTAATAATTTTAGAGAGAACATGTGGCACACTGTCTGTAGTCTGTATCTATGCATCTATTGTCATGTGTGAATATCTACATTTGTAAGTCTTATTGATGTAAAGGAGAAACATGCAAAGTGTTTTAAAAGAGCCTGAAGGGAGGTTGCTTTGGAGCAATTCCTTAGTACTAGATGTTGTAATATCACACATGACATGACTCGCAACACAAGAATGGAAGAAAACACTGAATCGATGACGCTTGCTGTGCCGGGATCACACAGGGAGGCAAGCAAACAACCAATATGGTGTGCGAAAATTCAGTGTGTAGCATGAAAGTTGCCTCTCTGTTTCCAGTTCAATGCCTGGGCTCTGCAGAACCTTTAACAATTTATGATCCAGGTGATCCATTTCAACATGGAGCATTAGTATTAAGGATAAACCGTGGTGTAATAGACATCTTTACCTTCTAATATTTACTTTATTATACAACTAAATTTATTGGCAGCCATTTCCACTGCTGTCCACTCACCTTTTGTTGTTTACTATGTATTTGAGTGACCCACAGTGTTTATGTGGGAGAGGACGTTAATAAGCCTGGTGAATTAGTATTAAAAGTACTGCAGCTCATTTAAAATCTGGACAGTTGGAGTGAAGTAATGTTAAAAACACAGGGTGGTGATGTATGCAAAAGATATGAATTAATTTGGTAAATTATGTAATGTTTTATTCCACTTTATGTTCAGTCATGACGGAAGTTTAAACTGTTTCCTGCTTTACAATGTTTCTCAACATAACTTTGCTTTTATGGTAAATAGAACTCTGGTATTTTTTGTTATGTGGAAGCATAACAGCCAGCTGTTGTACTGATTTTGTATAGTTTCACTTTGTAATACATTAAATAAACGTTTTTGCACGTCAACAACATCCTAGCGAATCACGGGATTAGAACATCTCGAGCCTGGCAAGTTCACATCCTTTCATCAGCATCCACGGTCGGCTCCCCCTCCCTCCTACCCTGAGGGTTTTCGCGAGCGCGCACGCGTGCAAAGCTGCGTGGGAATGGCTGTTTGTGTGATCGAGGGGGTTGGGCCGCTTGGAGAGAGCGGTGAGCTGCATGAGTTTGTAATGTCCGCCATGTTGGCCATGGCGTATTGAACCGGGGAAGAACAGCGGAGCGTAGGAGCAAAAGAGACCGATAGAGAGCGACCGAGAACCGGGCCCGCCCGGCTCTGTTCGCGCTTCTACGGACCTAAGCCCGCCTTCAATCGACCGGCTGACTGAGACTGTCACAGATTTATCCATGAGAACTCGAAGCAGGCCTGCTATTACTCCTAGCAGAGCGAATATATTTATGCTGCATCTTTTATAATAAAAAATGAGTAAATTGTCGTTTCGGGCACGGGCGTTGGATGCTAGTAAGCCTCTGCCCGTCTTCCGCTGCGAGGATTTGCCGGACCTGCACGAATATGCCTCAATCAATCGGGCAGTCCCGCAGATGCCGACTGGGATGGAAAAAGAGGAGGAATCGGTATGTAATTTCATTGCCGCTCAGCCGCTGGTGGACATCTTTGACTGTATTCATTTCGGAGGCGCCACTATGTTGCCTGCGCAAGCTTGTGCAAAATGGCGGCCATATCTGCCGTTCCGTGCACACGACGGATCTCGATGAATACTGAACGCTACTCAACTGTCCCACCAGAGTTGAAATTAAAAGTTTACAAAATTGCGATATTTTACTCGTTGGCCGTGTTTTCTCCTCACGTATTCATGAAAACGGCGCCTGAATGCACAAAGAAGTCACGTGACTCGCTTCGGCGCCTCCATTTTGTTGACTTTCTGGTTGGTAAAGGCAAGCGGCGTAGGCCTTGGATATACTGTAGCTTTGACGAATAGCCGCCAGAGGGAGACGCTGAGCTTGCTGCTTGGTTTGACAGCTAGGTGTTGTGTAGACAGCTCCCGCTCTGCCATGTGTTGTGCTACGGCCGACTGTTTTAACGGGAACAGCACAGGAAAGACGGGCAGATCCTGCTCACTAATGGAGTAGTCATTCTCCACAAGAAATCCCTGTGTAGTTGAAGCTGAGTGGCCTGTGGTATGGTTATAATGGCCTCTGTGTTTAGTAACAGTTATTTTGGATGGATGTATAGATTCATAAGGATCCATTTGATTGTAGTTGTGGAAAAGGATTAAGTGTGAAATGCAAATATGTACACTTTTCATTGGATATGAGGCATGTTTCGTGTAGTTGATAAACTGTTTTTGTGTGTTTTAAACTTAAGGGGTTAAAATAAGCAAATATATTTTCAGTTGTCAAGTGAAGTATTGTAGTCTTGCTTGGCTTGAGAATGAGTGCTTCATTCATACACCTGTATGCATGAATTCGGTCTAAAAGGAGGAGGGCAGATGAACCACTACCACGTCTCAGTTCACGTTAAATATCTCAGTACCTGGTATACCTCCTGAGGTGCAGCCACACATGGAGACGCAAGAAAAACACTGACACTGCAAAGTCAGCAGAATCCCTGCTTCACTGGCCTTCCCCCACATACTGTACACATGCAGTGTCATTACATAACAGCGTGACAGAAGAGATAAAGAGGACAGTTTTACTACAAGGCACTGCATGGCTTAGATCCCTGACCTACATCCTGTTCATCAACAATGGAGTGTTGCCGTGCAGAGCAGACAGAGTGACCACACGCAGTTAGTATACACCATGTACCACATGCTAGCTTTTGTGGTGGCAACATGTGTGCACTACATAGAACTGGGATTCATTCAAACATTTCCCCACCTTGCATTGGAGTTCAGGGATTTTTACAATCTGAATGACGTCTCTCATCGCTGTTGTGCTTTTAGTCAAGAGTCGGATTAGCATGCCTGAGTTTATGTATGTATTTAATGGTGATATTTGCACTTAATTTACTCTGTAGAGGTGCCCGATTCAGAGGCGCAGGTGTATTTCATAGCAAGAGGCACAAAATATAAATGGATAGTGTTTTAGTCTTGTTTTAAAAACTGCATGTGTATTCCAGGACATGGACACCTCAAAGAAAAACTTTCTTTTCAGCTATATTAGTTATGATATGTTGTACAAAATGTTTTATTGAAGTGTTATGATACCCAGAATGATAGTAATTTAAGTGGTGTGAGCTTTGCGCAGTGAACACTGTCTTGATCTGATATACTCCTGTAAAAGCGTTATTGAACGTAGTACATTGGTAGGCCATAAAAGGTATCATGGATTCTCCTCGAGCATCAGGTGCTGGCTTTTAATACATGTAAATAACTATACAAATTCAATGGAATGCAGTGTTTCATTGTTGTATCTCGGTGTTTTATGGGATTTTTAGCCGTATATTCAGTTCACTGTACAGATTGCTATCTTCAACACTTTCTTGACTTTTTAGGCAGCATGAGCTGAAAACACCTGCAGGAGGCCACATTTTTGTTGCCATGATGATTTTTGTTGGCGTCATCTTTCTTTCTTGGGAACATTTTAATGGGCGGAACATAATATGTTTTCATTTCTCGCCCCATCTGTTTTTGTGGCTGAGATGAAAGAAACCTGCAGATTTTTCTATTCCCGGACTGTATGAACTTTTCTTCCCCTCTCTTACTTTCAGTCTTATTTTTATATTGGGACAGAATAGGAAAAAATCCCCGATTGTCTGACACTGAGGAGTATGCACAATGTGGAGGAGTGCATTTTTCAGTTTGACTTGCTATTTTTTATTTCTTTCTATAAAATACTTTGCTGGCATCAGCAAGGCAATACCTTAATGTTCTACAGCAAGGGTTTGTTTTAAGACTTTATGAATGCCATTTGGACCCAGCAGAATAGTGTGGTCTGTTATGAATTAATTTAAATGTGATCAGTTAGAAAATATATGCAAAAAGATCAATTGTTTAATAACTTTATATGATATTGTTCCAACACAAATGTTTAGGTTTTAGGTCCTGATATTGTCCTGAGTTGCCTTGCCAAACACATCCAGGATAACATGAGATTATCTGTGTTAGATGTGATCTCACTACAGGAGATAATCTCATGTTGCTTGGGTTGACAGGGTTCAAGGTTTGCAGGACGTAATGCAGAAGGTTTGATGGCAGAAATCTGTTTTGATGGCAGCACATTGAGAAAGGGAAAATAGGCCACTGACTTATTGTACTTTTATAGCTGTTTTGTCCTAAGCAAGAGTTTTTATGCAAGATCAAAAGGATGTGAATATTGATAAAATGAGTGGAAAGTATACATGCAGTCAAAAAAAAAAAAGGTAAAAACAGTAGATATCCTAACTTGTATTCTCGGGAGCAGTAACATTTTCGGTGATTCATGATCTCTGGACTTTACAAGAAAACTGTCACTCATTCTGACGTGCTCATTCTGCATGTCAGATTTGAAGTTTGCAGCAGTTGGTCTTGAAATATCCCATTTAGTTTCTTCCCTTCCATGTGCCATTCACAAAAGCCCTTCTCCTCTTGCCCAATTCCTCACCAGAGGAAATCCTAAGCCGTGAAATGTGTTTGTGAGGATCACAGCTGCAAAAGATCAGGATATCTTTGGGTCAGAGGAGGGTTAGGCCAGCCTGCTGCAATCTGCCATAGCTGCATTTACACAGAAACCCGGAAAAAGCAGCTCATTATGTTTACTTTGCTCCTTATGCACTATTTATACACATCATTTAGTTCACAAGTTTTGTTATGTCAGGAGGTTCACATTGTTTTGGTTTTGTTGTTGTTGTTTTGGATGTTTCAAGTGAACAAAAAAGTAATATGTGAGAAATGTTGCCTTGTAGTTATGTCAGTTGACTGGAGGAATGATTTTACAGCCTGCATGAAATGGGAAAAATCATATTCATGATTATTTTCAGTCAATATTCAAATTACTTTTATGAACATAATGCCTCATTGTGTAAACATGACAGTTGCCCTGGGTGTTTTTATTTTACATTTCTGTGTCTGCAGTCTACCCAGACTTCATGTCTGACTGGGTTGGGGCGAATGGCTCAGCCAGCTTCGACCTCATGCAGTTAATTTCCAGACTGGATGCGGAGAAGAGCTGATCATCTCCCACTCTTAACTTAGCTGGTAGAGTTCCGGCGTGTGGAAAGGTGTTCTGAAGTAAGATCTTCTGCTGTGACAAGCACAGTGAGTTTCACAGTAGGGATGCCTATTGTGACACAACACCAGGCTTCTTGTGACTGCCTTTGGACAGGAGATGCTGCTCATTGAGAAGGGTTAACAATGATGGCTCTCCACATGTCTTCACTAACACCCAAAAGAGGTTCTTGATTTGTGGCTGGGCGCTCTTTTGAAAGAGATGCTGGGGCCGGAGGCTGTGAATATTTGCTAGATATGAGGGCCAAGTTGCTTACACTGTTTGTGGCCGTGGTGTATTATCTTCTTTCAGTATTTCCCTAGATTTGGCTTCAAGAGGGTAAGGGTCAAAAAAAGTGTAATGTGGTAAAATTAAGATATTCGTATATCTGTTTGTATGCTCATTTGGAGCCGGAATCGTAATAAAAATTAAATATTCTGCTGAAAGCTAGCAAATAACAAGTTATATGTTTCTAGCTAAGGAATGGTTTGGTTTCTCCTATCACACCGAACCATCACTTGAAACATCCCTTCCATTAATGTTTCACTCTTTCTCTAATGCATTATATATGACTACAGTGTAATGAGAAAGTTTATCCTGGTGAAAAAAGTTCAGTATTTGACTTCTCATCAAATAGATTAACAGCAACCAGTCTGGCGTATTTAGCATTTAACGTTGTGGTTTGTGTTTGTAAACACTCTTGGCCATGCTGACGTATTCACAAATGCAGCCTGGTATAAATTAATCGCTAGCTGTGATTGTAGATGCTCCTCAGTGTTTTCCATTCTGCAGATTTTAGATGATAGAAAACAATTGGAAGGCAAAAGAGCAGCACTGAGCTCATGCTCTTCCACAGCTGCATTGGCTTCAAGTTGTTTCTTTTTTTTCCCCCCTCGCCGTCTTGAATTCAGCAGACTAAATACTACACTGGTTCTAAATTTTTTAACATTTTAGCAGGTCTGGCTGGTCTCTGTAGTCCTGCACCTGATGTAAGCAGTTCTTTGCTCCGGCTGAGCAGAGTTGGTGCTCCTTATGTTATTCAGTTTCAGAAAGAGTAAACTGTCACCTAAAGATTGGCTTAAATTACAACAAATATGTATCACAGTTTTAATGTGGAGAGGTGAACTTGTAAACAGAACTGACCCAATTATATCTTAACTGTTGTGAATTGGTTAGTGCAGTGATTAACAAATCCAAACCTCCTGGGTCAATGTTCTACAGACTTTCAATGTATCCCTGCTCCGATGCGGCTGACTCGAAATATCATAGGCTGTTGGACTCATTTTATTTGCTGTGGTGCACCTACCTTTATATTAGCAGGGCGCCCGATCATGGGAGGTGGCCATCTCCTCCCCCTTGTCACACCACCCACCACCCCAAAGCCAGGAACCTTGGGGAAACACATTGAGTCAAATGTGTTGGAGTAGGGATATGTTGAATACGTGGCCCAACAGGCCTGGACTTAGTGATCCTTATTCCAGAGAGAGTGCACTGCTGTGCCAGATAAACTTAACGGGCAGATGGTCAGGACCTGAGCTCATGCTGCGTCCTCTGCGCCAGCTCACAACTGTGATGTGGTTGTTGTGTAGTTCCATACACATTTTCCCATGGCTCTGGGTTGTACGTATGGCCCTAATCACCTACCGCTGATTAAGTTTTTAGGTAATGTGAAATTAAAAAAAAAATCTACAGCATTGCTATGAAGCTTAACATTTGTATTAACACAGGCCCATGTCTCAAAGTCTGACCGTGAAACTGCGGTTGTGAACTGCGTGTAAAGTGTGTAGGAGCGCTGTTTAAAAAACTTGTTAAAGAAACACGGGCCACGAGTCAGTTTGACTGGATTGGCCATCTGTTGCATCAACTACAAAATAGGCCTACAAGGATTGTTTACTGCAGTATGGACATGCTTCAGAATAAGCTGCAGTGCTTTTTTTTTTTTTTTTGTCAAATCATAAAACAGGGCTTAAAGTCTCATCGCTTGATAGAACAATAGTGGTGTGCTTAATGGGTCCAAAGGTCAAAAGCCAGGTCCGTGCCTGGTTGCTGTTTTGTTCGCTGTTACTGATATTTCAGATATAATCCAACAATGTAAAACGTGTAACATTATGTCTGTTAAATATTTTCTCCTTGAATAGCTTTGGGATTTGTTCAGTCTGAAATGCACAAAAATAAGGAGATGGTTCTAGTTTCAGAGTACAACCCCACTAACCAAAGCTCAACTTTTTGATATAAAAGTTTATTTCCTTGAACCCATACACCAGTCTACAGATGGTTGTTTTAGACTGCATCGCTATGTTTGTAGATAAATGTACTTTGACAAATAGTGTGTTCTGTCTGATTTGTACAAGCCTGAAAAAGTAATCTTGAGTTCTAAAAAGAGAGCTTTTAGTTTTGGTTTTTTTTTAACTCCTCTCTCTCTCCTTTTCTCCTCCAGGAGCACCATCTCCAGCGGGCCATCTCGGCACAGCAGGTCTATGGCGAGAAGCGGGACAACATGGTTATCCCCGTCCCCGAGGCAGAGTGCAACATCACGCACTACGAGTCCCTCTACCCCGGGGAGTTTAAAATGCCAAAGCAGCTTATTCACATACAGCGTGAGTAGCATCCTGCCTGCAGCTGGATTATCCTCTTAGGCTGTGCTAGTGGTCTGTGAGCACGTGGGGATGTTGCTGTTTGGAAGGAAAGGGAGAGTGGATGTTTTCTCTTGCTCGAGACACTTGTTTGCGTAATTAGTTTGTGGGTGGCGGTAACTGCTAATTTGAAATGACGAATTGTACAAAGGGAGGTTGCTGCCTGCATGTCTTCTGGTCTGTGGCAGGGTCGCAATAAGAGAAGTTTCACAGTATTTATTAATATGAAAATAGCTCTTTTATACTGCATACATATGCAACACACATACAACATACATGCAATGCAATATTGGAAGAAGAAAATGAAAAGCACTAGCAGACATTAGCTTGTACCTTGCACTTCTAGGAACAAATAAGCACATAATGATCAGAGCTGTTTAACCTGAATATTTACGAGGATGTTATTTTACCAAGACAATCTCATAATTACTATTTTGTAAAATGACAGATAACCTGCCCCATTCATCTGGAGAATGGCTTTGAAAATATAAACCAGATGCTGACAGTAAATCTGCAAGAGGAAATCAGAATGTATGTGGCAGTAGCGGTTTATTGTCTTCCTCTAACATGGGTCTGAATCCATGGGGTGCTGTCGCTTGTTTGTTGTTCCACTGTTCTAGTTATTCTGGCTCTTAAACATTTGCGTCGTAATTCTTGTCCCGGCCTTGTCTGTTTACATGTCCATAAAAATCTAAATGTTTCCAAAAGCTTCAAACACAATGAATAAATCTCACCTTCAGTAACAGTGCCTCTCTGTTTACTGCTTGCCATCTGAGCACTTTAGGAGGATGGACCTGAAATAACTGCCATTCTGTCCCCTACAGCAGGGTATTCACTGCGGTCCTCTGCCGTTTCCCTGCTCCAACGCACCTAATTCAGATCAAATGGATCCAACACCTTCTCGTCAATTTTTTCACAATGGGCCATTGCGGTCAGGTGTGTTGGAGCAGGGAAAAATTGGACCGGAGTTGACACCTGTGCCTTGAAGTGTCTGGGCGCCATCTGTGGCCTTTATTTTCTTGGCGCACTTAAAGCTATGTAACGTCATTAAAATATTTTGAAAAATATTGTTTTGAACAATCATGAATCTTAATTGAATCGATATGTGCCCACATTGCAAAGAATCAATCAGAAGAGGCTGTCTTTAAACGAGACTGGATTAAATTCTACTATCAGATGCTAATTTGTTCCAACGCACTGCTTTGCTATTAAAGGTGTGCCTGATTTTTAACATGCTAAGAGTTAAGAGCAACACCACCGGCACTAAAAACTCAGTCAAGCAAACTCAAGTGCAAAGTTGTGTCTAATTTTGACATGGTGTGTGACGTACTGATTCACAAATCACTGGACACAATGCATTCATATTTTACCATGCTACATCTGTAACTTTGGGATGCATCATACAGTATGGGCAAGGCTTCTGCTGATGTTTTTTTTCTCTTTGTTGGAATCCTAAACATTTTTTTTTAATGTTTTACCATTTTAATCGGAATTTTGTTTGGTTTTTCCAGTGTTTGGTAACATTTGATAAGGCAGCATTATTTGTACATTAATATTAATCATGCTATTGCAGTAATTTAATTATCACTGTCGTGTTTTCACAACTTAATCTGCCTTCCAAAAAGGGTCACATTTCCACATTGACTATTGTATAACATAATGTAGTTGGTGTCTTTCTCTCCTTTTTAACTAATTCTTTTTCATCTCAGCTTTCAGCTTGGATACAGAGCTGCCAGACTACGACCTAGATTCAGAAGATGAGACGTTTGTGAATAAGCTGAAGAAAAAGATGGAAATCACCGCCCTGCAGTTTGAAGAAATGATAGATCGACTGGAGAAAGGCAGTGGGCAACAGGTACTGAGGAAAACACAGGTTTGCATGGGTGGACAGAGCTCTGGCTTTACTGTTGACAGAGAAATGGCACTCGTTGTGAATAAAACTAGTCCCTAACCTGTGTTTCAGTCACTTGAAAAGTGAATGATCCCCCATTTCCACTTCTCTAGTTATGAAAAAGGCTTTAAGTTACCTTTTTAGATTGTTAAAATGGCATTTAACTCTTTCTTCTTTCAAGCATTGAGTTCTTGTAGGGTGACCGAAAGCCAAAAAACTTTATTTAGTTGTTTTTTAAAATGTTAAGAAGTTTACAAATTCTTGATTTTTGTATATTAATACAGAGGTTATTTTGATGCACAGGTTGCTGCACTGAGGATTTTAGCTATGTTGGTTTTTGTTTATTTTCTTATTTTTTCCGAGGTATTTTAATTGTCCTTTTTAATGCTCTTATTTTGATTGTTTTGATTATTTGTATCTCTGTATATCAGCTTTTTTTTTGTAAAGTGCATTATAAATAAAGTTATATTGTACTATATGTTGCCCTGCAGCTTGTTAGTCTCCAGGAGGCCAAACTGCTTTTAAAAGAGGACGATGAGCTAATCAAGGAGGTGTTTGACTACTGGAGCCGAAAGAGGAAAACCTGCAAGGGTGGCTGCCTCATCCCTTATGTCAAACAGGAGAAGAGGGATGGATCTAGCACCAGCGACCCGTACGTGGCCTTCCGTCGACGAACAGAGAAGATGCAGACCCGGAAGGTAACCACACCTTTGCCCAATAGAACTGTGCAGTTTAAGGCCAATGGGCAAAAGAAGCTGTGCTTTCTGTCTTTTTATTTTTCCATACTCTGTTTTCTTTTATACCTTTGTGGTTAGAGAATGATCCCTGCTGTCTTCCCTGCTGTGACAGTTTCTAACTTTACAAAGTACCTGTGTGACTGTTGGTTGAGAAAATGCATTCCTCTTATCTATGTGACAATCATTTTCATCATCCTGAAATTAGAAATTTAAAAAGCAGCCAAAGGTGTTTGTAGCTTTTAGTCTTTTTCTCTGAAAAAAAAGTCTCATTGTCTGAGTAATCCCTGTCCCATTGCCAGAATCGAAAGAACGATGAGGCGTCGTATGAAAAGATGCTGAAGCTGCGCAGAGACCTGAGCCGAGCCGTCACCATCTTGGAGATGATCAAAAGGAGAGAGAAAAGCAAGCGGGAACTGCTGCACCTCACTCTGGAAATAGTAGAAAAGAGGTGAGAGAACCAGTTTGTGAAAATGATCCAGAGAGTTTGTGGGTGTTGGGATTGAGTTCATTGAGTTAACTTCCTTGTCTGGGAAGTAGCTGCTTTCAATCAAGCATTTTCTCTGCTATTTTGGCTGAAGCTTTATGTGCTAGTGTCTTTAAATGAATGAATGAGTAAAAAATGTGTTGTTTTTGGGGTAATATTGGTTAGAAGCTTTTAGTATGATTTAAAAACTATTTGTAGGACCTTAAAATACAAGTGGCGCCTTGTGGTCAAGCAACACGTCTGATCAGTTTGATATTCAAAACATGAAGCACTTGTTTGAGTATAATGGTGAGCCACATGTTTTCTGAGCTCAGACGTGGCTGCTGCTGTTAATTGGTGATGCTTTGACAGGCACTATATTGCTTACAGGGTTCCCGCGGGTCATTAAAGTATTAAAAAGCCTTAAATTAAAACTGAAAAATCAAGGTCTTAAAATGTCTTAAATTTGCATAAATAATGTTGTAGGTATTTAAGCCGGTGCACTAAAGACTGACAGCTAAGCACAGTGCAACACCATAAAACAACTAAATGTGTATATGTTGATTAATTTAGTGTCGTATCAATTGGATTTTATGAGATAAGTACTGCTTTACGGTACACAGGCTACAGACACTGACATCTTGCGGAGATGTGTATAAAACGATGTCGGTGTGACACGCACGTTCAAAGATGGGCAAGTGTAAATTCAATGCGAAGTGGATGGAAGAGGATGCTTTTTGAAGGTGGTTGGTACCGTTAGAAAATGACAAAAAAAAATGACAGTGCAAATTTTGCAAAAAGACTTTTTCGTTATGGAAAAAAGGGCTCAAAGTAGGGCTGGGCAGTAATATGATGATGAAATGTCATGGCAATAAAAGATGAGTTGATAACGATGATAAAATATGGGTATTTTTAACTCGATATGCCTTGTTACTGTGCGTTCAGACCAAAAGCGGCAAAGACGCCCGAGGCAAGACGAGAAAGCGTCCAGTGTCCAATATTTTGGCCGCTTTAGCCGCTCGACATGTGACTGACGTCCAAGTTAGATGGCTCTACTCATTTAAAGGAGCCGCAAAGCGAGTTCTTGCAGCAGCACAGTGCTG
>JBBBVT010000019.1:3676431-3695443 GCA_037177035.1 Craterocephalus eyresii | reverse complement strand
AGAAAATCTACTAGGGAGATCTCGTAAAGGGTGCTGAGGTTAAAGGGCTGGATAGAAAATGTTGATTGCCTGGTATCGGCAACAGTATCGGCATATTTCGATGCAGGCCGATACTTTCCGATAAGTGTTTTTTTGTTGGTATCGGCACCGATACCCGATACTGGTATCGGATCGGGACAGCCCTAATCTTCCAGCAGCCTGAAACATTTTAGTTGCATCCTACTTTAACTTGGAATTAATCATCAGTGTTTTATCTTTTTTTGATTGTCATGGTTAAGTAAATAAATGCAAATGAAATTTTACTTGACCAAAAACCAATCGGTATGTAAAATTTGGTTTTGACATCAGGAGATCATCCCCGGTACAAAAAAAACCTCCACATAAAATAATTTTACATGTTTTTATATTCTAGACAAGATGTCAGGTGAATATTAGACTGGTCTGAGTCGGATTGACTCGGAGCTTATCTGAAATGTTAATTCAGCAGTTTTACTCTTCTTTTTTAATTCCATTCTGCTGTTGGCATATTGCATGAAAATTCTGCCTATATACTTTATTTTTTTGTTGATTTATGGACTTGTTTGTGTCAGGGGCGGAGCATATTAGAAAAATTGTCTTTCTGAATATGTAAGATATGTATGGCCTTACAAAGGCACCTTGAAATAAGGGTTAGTATATGTGATATTTGTTGTAGGTCTTTCTCTAGTTTAAGGGAGTCACGTTTTATAAATGTTCTGTTGGAAACAGTTTCTTGTTTGTGTACCTGGGCTTGAGAAAATTCTGAATCAGGTTCAAGTGTTGAACAGGGGAAATGTATTTTATTATAAATCTTGTGAAGACTAACTTAGAATCATGTAATCTGTTAACATTCGTGCAGATTTAGAAACTTTTCCAGATTTTGTGGGTTTGGTCAGTAATGTGTTGGATATTGTTGTGTTTGACATTTCCATAGGAGGACCAGCATTAAATCAAGGCAAAACATTGGTATGAAGAAAAACAGCCCTGACATGCTGTGGCTGGAGCAAAAAAAGACGAGACAAAACAACAGTTAAATGCAATTTCAGCAATGTTCCCCTGGGTTTCTTTCATTGTTTCCAGAGTCAAGCTTATTTTTGTTCCCAAAAATGTTCTTTTCAGTGCTTGAAATACCATGTGCTTGTGCATGTTTGTGCACTCAAATTGGAGTTGTGCGCTTAATTTGACTGTGTGTGCACCTGAACCATTTATGATGGAAAAAGCTGATAGTTGCAGTGTTGCCAACTTAGAAATTAGTTTTTCTGCGTTGTAGGAAGCACTTTTACCAGTGTCCCGTATCGTTCCAGTATGTATATTAAGTTGTACTCAATATTCATCAAGCTGATCTGCTACTACAGAACCTAATGTAAAAAACCTACAAATGTCTAAATGAAGACATTAATACAAAGGGGTCCAATCCACCAAAAAACACTGTCATCAAAAGTTTTCATGCCTTACATTTAGAAGATGGCCTCAGGATGACCCATTTGAAATGACAGAGAATTAACCAATTAATCACTCAGTTGTCACATCTGACATTCTGTTCCACAGTCCTTAACCAGTGGACTAAAATGGTATTTATTGATACTCATCGATACGCTGCATCAAGTACTAAAATCTAGTACTTGTGTTTGGTGGTGGTTTTGATGCACCCCTACTATATTAGGAATTCAGACTCCTCCAGCTACTTTTTCTGGTTATGTTGGAGTATTATGGAGACTGATGTGAAAGCCTGCATTGCACTTAGCTTTCTCAGTGTGTAGCAGGTACTGCCATAGATCTATATCGACTGTATCACTTTTACACCAGTGGTTTAGTTTTTATAAGATGGTGATCTGCTCGATGTAGGACCAAAGAAACCCCAACTTATCACTAAGTAGAAGTGTGGATTTCTTGTGATTCCTGCATACAATTTGTGGGCAATTTTGATGGAATATGATCAAGAATTTTAAGCCAACATAAAATTGAATATTCAGCTAATCAGAATAACAGTCCTCCAGTTTTGCACTAACATTACTGTTATGTTTTGGTTCATAAAACAGAAAATGACAACACCAAAACCCTTTTTGAAAGTGGACATATACAGAGTAAAACCTGCATCATAAATTTTATGCAAGGGCAATAAAACTAATATGGGGAACCAAATTACCATTGGTCAGGGTGAAAAAGGTTAATTTGAGCTTTTTGCCCAAAATTTGCCTGAAGGAAAAGAATCTCCAAATCTCTTTACAGCTTTGAATGGTAAAGATTGTCTTATCTGTATTTTGCTGTTAGGATCCTCTGTTTTTTTTTGTTTGTTTTGTTTTTGCAGCTGTCCTGGAAACCATGCTGTAAGCAGAGTTTTCCACACACAAACAGCTCTACCTTCTTTCTGTAAACACACTGATGTCTAGTTGAAGGACTCAGTCAAAAAAACTAGTTGAATAGATAAATGTTAAGAGATGGCCCCACGGTGGTCACCCAGCAGAAATGATTCAGGCTTTTATATGACTTAGAAAATCATATCAACCTAAAGAAAAAATACATATTCAGCTTCTCACAATGAATATTGAAATAAAAATAACAAATAAAAAGACGGGTAATAATTTTGATGTGAATGGACTCGGTTGTCATGCCCCCTTTTCTATAAAAGATTCATTTTTCCAAGTCTGTTTGTAAGCAGCAGTTATGGTTCCTAATTTTTGCAAAGATATTTCACGTAAATTGTACAAGATAATTGTCCTATAAGCAAGTTGAAAAAATTGAGCAAGTGAAATGGTTGGCATGTGATTTAGAAGGTTGTAGTTAATTCCTTTTACATAGAACCAGGATTTACAATTTCCCCTTTTTAAGTGATTATTGTCATAGCAAGTGGATTTGTATCAAAGATGTCTCAGGAGAATCCTGTAAGGGTGATAGTGATGTTTATGAGTATGTGATGTGTCTGATTTAGATAGCAAGTGTTGTATTTATGCAGCATGTTCATGATGAAGTACTGCACTGGCATAGAGCCATACTTATACTGTCAGTAAGTCTTGTGGATGCCTTAAGGGGGCTTTAAAGATCTCCTGTCAGAAGTGGGGATATCATGATTATAGTTTCTTGGAACAGTTTCTGTAAAAAGAAAAATCAGATTTATGATCATCACAATTATTCCTTTTTCATTTCCCAACTCTATGTGAGGAGTCTGTTATGTGAAAAACATGAGCATTCCTTATAATTTAAGTGTTTATGTATTTCTATATTTTGAGCCTAGATAGCACAATAATATAACAACCATGAAAAGTAACCAAGAAGTCTCATTTCAACTCTGTCCCCTCTGTAGTTTAAAGAGTAATATATTCCTAGATATTACCTCTGCATTTCTCTCACAGAAAACTGATGGAAAATGCTGCAGGACCTCTATTTCGAACTACATGATAAAAATGAGTTTTGACTATTTTTCAACCAGAGTGCACAACTTGGGTATTCAGGAAAAATATCTGGACCACATGTCTGATTGATTTGTTTTACCAGCAAAACTGTCCATTACAAAAGATGTTTGGCTTTTTTCCCCTGCCCATTTGCATAATATAACAATAATTGAATGCATTGAGCTATAAGAATAACCCAAGTCAAACATGATTACAAAATGGCAAATGACACAATGACATTTAATTTAAATGTTAATTACATAAAGATTAACGTAGTTTAACCAAACTACTGTGCATTTTCCTGCAGCATAAACAGCTTCTGATTATTTTGCAGGTGGTGAACACATTCAATATTTTTAATCTTTCCATGCAGTTTATCATGTTGTGCTTTACAGATGGATGATAAGTCATTCACAGGGACACCTTGTTCTTATTCTTCATTTATAACTAAAAATAAAATCAGACAAGGATTACTTGTACCATTTGGAGGGAATTACTCTTCTGCCTTAGTGTTCCATTCACCCTTTATGCTGCCCACAAGGGCAAAAACGCTGATGATGTGCAACTTTTTATTGTTTCTCTAATACAGTCTGAACTTAAATTACTTTCGAAATATTATAGTTTTAAAATTCGGCACATCTGACATTAATGGGCATAATAATAACAAACAACTCTGTGCTAATGCTAGATTGGCACCTTTCCTCTAAGTGAATACTGTTCATATGAACCAGAACTATGGACTGCATAAAAGCTTTGTGTTTTTGCAAGTCATTGTTCTTTCCGTGGCATCACATTTATTTTATCTTGACTTTGATTGGCATCATAATTTTTGGGGCTTTAATCTTAGTAGTCTGAGCGGGGTGTTATTGTGTTGCATGTCTTTACATTACACTGCACCAACACAGCTGCAAGTGATTTTAATTGCAACTTCTTAGTCTTATTAGAAACCTGCTTGAGTCCCAGACGAATGCACTAAAAGCAGTTTAGTCCCTTTTTGACCGTGTGATTTATTGTTTCCCAGTTTTCACTGCTGAGCAGTTCCAGCAGCATCAGGAGCAGCTGGCTCTCATGCAGAAACAGCAGTTGGAGCAGAGCCAACAAGCCAACACCCCTGCAACGGCAGCCACCACCATACAGGTCAGCATCCAGACAAACTGTTCTGCACCACAGCTTCACACACTGGGTTGGGGTTTCCATGTAGCATTCAGCTCAAGTAGAACATAAAAAGAGCTCTGTAAGCCTCACTGAGCCAATGTTAGGATCCCTTTTATAGCTGAAGGTCAGCTCACGCATCTTCAGGAAACGGGGCGCATCCTCTTCATGCAAGCCGTATTACTGCCTCTGGCCGTCGTCCTGCTTGGCAGCAGAAGTGCTGAGTTCACAGGTTTCAGGAGTTTCATGCATTTTAACACAGCGGTCAAGTCTCTGGCTCAGACCCACACGTTTTGTCTCCGTATCTCTGATTTCTGATTAGGCACTTGTGTCCAAGACGCTGGACCAGGCCAGCGCCCAGTTTGCTGCTTCAGCCCTCATCACCACAGATCAGCTGCTGGCTTTCAAATCCAAACAGGAGTTGGTGCTGGCGAGTGGAGTCAACGGGGTCCTGGCAGGTGCAGGTGGGTTTCGCTTGGTTTTATTCATCACTCATTACAATTCGGAGTAGCTTGGATTTGATTACCTCTTGTAATGCATTTCCAAATGGGGAAAGCATGATTGGAAAAACTGCAAATTCTGGGGCTTCGCACCTGAGGAGAGCCGAGGAGGAACTTCACTTCTGCTTGTTTGGATAATTCATGCTTCCAAAAATGCCTCAATTGATGCACCCTGAAAAGAAAAACTCTAATCTATTAACTCTAACCTTACTTGTGCTCTGGCTTCATATAGTAGTGGATGTAACTGATTTAAAGGTACTTTAGAGACAAAATAAGGTTCTGTGTTTTAAATTTCACCAACTAAAATCTACTTTGTTGTCTTCCCTGTTTTGATGGTGGGAATAAGACAAGTGTGCAGCACTGCCTGCAGCTCTACAGTTACAATAGTGTTGCATCAACATCTCTGACAGTGTCAACAAGCTTGAAATAAGCTCTTTATTGCAGCTCTGTGGGACGGGATTGCATTAGACTCTGCAGGTGTTTTTCTTTCATCTTAAACTGCGTTTTGTTTTTGCATACGAAGGCAAAACGGGCGATTTTATTGGTAGAGAGACAGAAATACTTTTGTAGCCTGAGCAGATCCATTGTTTCTGCTGCATCCAGCTGTTTTCATCAGTATTTATGAGTTTCTCTGTGTTCACCAGGGGTTTTCAAAAACTTGCACCTCACCAGCGGGGCAGCGCCCCTTCACCAGACAAACCAGTCGACACACACTACCACGGCTCCAGCACCCACTTTACTCCAGCCCTCCTCCAACTTGGCCACCCCCACGCCGGCCAACGCCGCCCCTGCCTCCCTCAACTCCACCCCCGGCGCTCACGCAGCAGCTGCGCTCGGGCTGCTGGGTTGCAGCGCTGCCGGCGCCGCCCCCACCACCACTCAGGTCCTCATCGGGAACAACATCTGTCTGAGCGTGCCGTCGGCCGCCAGCCTCGCCGGACGTCACATCCCCCGGACCCTCGGCAATGGGCCACCCTCTGCCTTAAAGCTGTCGTCCACCACCAACCTGCAGATGCCCAAAGTCTCCGGTGCACCGTCCATGGACATGGGCTCCAGGTGAGAACTAATTACTGCCACGCAACCAATCGGGTACTTGCTCATCTTTTAGATCAGATGCTGTATGTATGTGGAGGAAAAACTCTTAAAGAAGAATTTCACATTTTCTGTTTTCATCTTCCCTTTCATACATGTGAGTGATGGAGAAAGAAATTTTCAAGATCGCTCCAGTATTCAGCTGAGCAGGCAGCAACTGCTCCCGTGCAAAATCGCCCTAAAAACATGCTTGTTTTCCACACTGAAGTGCTCTGATAGTGTCAAAGAGTGTCTGACAACATAATAGAAAGGAGAAATGAATGAAAGTGTCTGTATTACCTAGCGATCACTGTTTTGGTGTCAGTAGTGGAATCTCCCACCAGTGTTTTTATGAGAGTTATTGCGCGATTTCAAGATAAACCTGCTGGGCTGCTAGCTGCCTGTCCGGCTAAATACTGGCGCTATCTTGAAAATGTGTTTCTCCATCACTCACATGTATGAAAGGAAAGATTAAAACAGACACCAGGTTCAAAAAAAGCAAAATTCTTGTTTTAATATTTGTTTTGCTCCTCCTGGCAGAGATAATCACGATGAAGAGAAGCCAGCACTGAACAGTATAGCAGACAACACGGTGGCCATGGAGGTGACGTAGCAGTGCAGCGGGGCGTCTGCTCTTTAGGTGCTGTGCATCGTAGCATGGGGAGTGCAGAAGGGACAGCAGGACTGTGACGCAGGCTGGCTGAATGAGGGACGAGCGGCTGCAGCTGCCCGCTTGCAATTCTCATCTCATACTTTTTAAACTGTTTTTGCTTTTGTTTTTTGTTACTGTTAAAAGTAAAATATTGACTCATGTAAATTATGAATATGGCAAAATTAGTATCTGTACAGTAACTACATATTTGTAATATCCCCCATGTATATATTACTTGAATACAGAACTGTCCATTTGTGATGTTTTGCACTTGGGAGTCAAAGGAAAAAAAAAAAAAAGAGTAAGCCAAGTTAACTTGTGGCGAGTGTGAGATGTGAGAGTTGTATAGAGAAGAGTTTTATCACATCATGTGCATGGTGCGAAGCCTGCTGTTTTTATCTATTTATTGTGCTGTGTTTACGGTTTTTGTTTGGTTTTTCTTTTCTTTTTTTTCTTTTTTTTATTTGTACACTGTACCTTTGTTGGTTCCTGTGCTGTAGTAAATGTTAGGTAGCTACGGACTCCTGGGTATTTTTGTATATTGTGAACACAAAGCAGCCCCCCCCCACCCCTGTTCTCCATGTTTCTTTTGGCTCTCTGTGCTTCTCTCAGTGAATCATATGAAATTCCGTGGTGACATGCATACAGACCAGGAGGCCAGAAGAGCCACGAGAGGAGACGGTGGAGCTGTGGGGGAGAGGAACACCTCTCTCCCAGGATCCGCTCCGTAAAAATGTCCCAAACACAAGTAACAAAACAGGGATGAAGTCTCTTCCCAGAAGTGTCTGCTGCTTCTGATTTAAGCACTATTTTTCCATGACTTTTTTTTTCTTCCTTTTTTTTTTTTGTTTGTTAGGTTTTGATAAATATCAATGCTGCTTTTCTATTTGTTTTTAAAGGGGCTGTCCTTCATTTTTATGCATCGGAGTCCCCTTTATATTTGTTTTCTCAACATTTTGTAAAACAAAACTGGTTATTTTTGTATTTTCCTCTATTTTTTTTTGTGGTAAACTTGATTGTAAGCTTTTCATTTATTGAAAGACTTCATTCTTTTGTTCATTTGTTACTTGTTCATGCATAGGTGATAAGGGAGGTGAATGGGCAGTAATCACTGTACTTGTTTCATCATTCCAGTTTTTAATATCAAAAAATGCTAATGAGGGGTTGTAAGGACACACAAGATGGGTTTCTCCTCTCCCTCTTTTTTTTCTTTTTCTTTGAAAAAAGAATCTCCAGACGGCTGCAAGGCCAAAAACCACAAGTATTGGGTGCCTTCCTTTGGGGAATTTTATGTACTCTCTTCTGTGAAGAGTTAGACACAAAGGCAGCATTACTTAGTAGTGCTTTGCGTCTTTGTCAGAATCTGAATGCCCAGTCCAATGGCAGGATATATCCTTGAGGTTTACTTGTCCCACCTGGAGGCTGAAAAGACTTAAAAAAAAAATGTGACAGAACTCTCACTAAAATAAGACAATAAAGCCCAGGGCATTAAATGTGAACTGTTTGGACTCTGGTGTGTTTTTGTGTGTGTGTGGGATGTGGAAGTTGCAGTGTGCCAAGTTACATTTTTATTTTGTCCTCTTCCAAGAATCAACTTCAATTGAAAATCAATCCATTATGCAGCATTGTGACATTGTCTTCAGCAGTTCAATTTATTTCGAATATAAAAGACATTTGAATAAAAGGCCTAAAAAGTACGGTGCTAATTGCTGGAGTGCGGTCAGTTTATGGGGGCGGGGCATGAGGAGACGGGGTGATGGATTTCACAGCTCTGGGGAAGAAGCTGGGGGGTGGGGAGGATCTGCAGCCGTATGACTGGCCCTCCTCTGGACCCGGTTGTCGTATATTAAGTCCAGGAGCAGAAGAGGACTCGCCACCGGGGCAAAGTCCTTCCTGTCTTGTACCTGCGGCACTCAGAGGAAGCTTTCTGTGGTGGCTCTGGAGAAGTTTGTCAGAAGTTTTCGTAGGGAAGAAGAGTCTTTTTTGGGTCACCAGGTGCGATGGATGTGTGGACCAGGTGAGGTCAGATGTGATGGGGATGCCCTGGAACTCTCTGTTGTCCATTTGCTCTACCTCCTCCCTGTGGATGAGGACGGGTGTGTGCTCCATCCTCCTGGATCTTCTAAAGTCCACAATGACCGGCTTGGTCTTGCTGGTGTCCAGGACAAGGCTGTTATCTGAACTCCATCCTGCCAGGTGCTGGATCTTCTCTCTATAGAGTCTCACCCTTCTCTGATTCAGCATAATTGTCAGCATCATAGAGCTACAGTCTCAGATGATCCCCTCTCTTTGTTTCTAGGAATTTTACTAGTTATTTTTTTCAATTCTGCCCATTAAGAAGTTTGAATTGCACCGAGAACTTAAAGCGATCAGTCATAACATAATGACGTCATGAGTTTACCGTTGATGAGCGTCCTTTCAGCTGCCATAACAGGCCTGATCCAGTGAACCACAGACTCCATTTGCTGGGACCATGGACTGTGCTCCTGAATGATTTATTTCCAGTACAGCAGCATTCTCCTGCTGAACCACACCATGAGGGATGCAGCTGGTGATCTGGTCCAATGTTCCACCTGGAGGACGGCAGCGTTGGCTTCCCAGCAGGACAGTGTCTGATGCAGTGTGTTCTGACTGTTCAGGGAAAAGCAGCATTAACCTTTTTTTAGAAATATGATCTGCAGCAGCTAATCTGTTAGGCTGGACAACCCGGGCCAGCTTCGGTCCCCCACACCTCTCCACATTTTCTGAACATCTTATGCTAGAACCAGACCTTTCCAGACTGGGGACATTCAACAAAAGTTGCACTTGTTCAGATCTAGGAGGCAGCTGTCTAAACACCTGAATTTGTTTCCTGTCAGACTCATTTAAATCTTTGTTTGCCCAATATGTAATGTGGATTTCAGTTATAATGGACTTTTTATTCTCACTGCACCTGGCAGCTCTAATTTTCAATTTAGCATTTCCCTTGTGCATGTTTAACTCTTTATCATTTCCCCTTACATTTTTCATAAGTTTATAAATTCATAAATCTTGTTTCATTGAATTGTTCCTCTTTATGCAAATAAACCCTAAACTGGCTGCTTTATTCTCTGTTCACACATTGATGGCACATTGGAGGAAATGAGTGGTTCAGTGTGTTATTCAGCATGTTTTAGCAACAGGTACCAGGGTTGGACCCCTTTTGCCTCCAAAGCTGCCTCCATTCTTAGCATAAATTCAACAGAGTGTTGGAAACATGATAAAATCACACGAAGGCTGTAGATTTTTCGCCTACACAGCCATGATGAGAATCTCCCGTTCCACTACCTCTCACTGGTGCCCTGTTAGACAGAGATCTGGTGACTGTGGAGTTCAGTGAACTTATCATGTTCAGAAAAGCAGTTGGCGATGATCTGAGCTTTATGACTTGGCAGGGTATCCTGCTGGAAGTAGCCATTAGAAGATGCTCCAAAGGGGTGGGCAATGCTCACTAGGCTGTGTGGGTTAAACCACGTTGGAGTGAAGGGGCCTAAAGTTTGCCAAGAACGTAGCATTCAAGCCATCAAAACACCAGCTTGAACTGTTGATCCAAGGGCAGGATGGGTCCATACTTTCATTTTGTTTCTGCCAAATTCAGAGTCTAACATCTGAATGTGTAGCTTAAATGGAAACTCATCAGACCAGGCTGCGTTTTTCCATCTACTATTGTCCAGATATGGAGATTTATAGCTTCAGCTTATCATTCTTAGCTGACAACCACGCCACATTCCAAGTAGCTCTTCCTTATTCTGATATTTCGCTCAGCCGTGGCTATTTGTGTTAGGATGATTCACAAATACAGCCTAAAGACGTTTACTTTGTCCAAAGAACTAAATAAAGGAATTGTAATCAGTCATCGCTGGTTCAACTCGACCTGGCAGTATGCAGCGTTCAACAACTGTGCCTAAAACTTTACACTCAGCGATTTAGTAAGTTGTCTCCCTCAGGGTTCGGGCTGTAGCTGAACAAATAAAATGTTCTCAGGCAATTCAAACTGTTATTGAACCTTAAAAGTTCAATGTTTAAGAAAGGAAAAGTGACATTTTTTTTCTTTCTCAGAGGAATGTGCCCTATGAGTGAAGAAAGTATTTGGATAAGTAAATCACAAAAATGACTCACAATGAAAGAAAAAAAAGTTACACTAAGCCAATATCTCTCCCTTTCAAAACCTAAAGTGAGCAAAAGTCACCATCTCTTTCCAATGAATACCATTTGGTTTCCATTGAGAGTCAGTTCCTTAATGTGATGATGATCAGCTTCTCCCCAAAGCTGCATTGTCCTCTTCCACAGACATTCACACAGAATATGGACCCACAAATAACTGACCTGCATCACCTGCTGATTTTCTCATTTTGTTGCATTACAGCCAAATCATCATGGATGTTTTGGGGGATTTTATGGAAAAAAAAGTGATTACACGTAAAATCTTGTACTTACATAGTTTTTGTCTGCCTTAACTTAAGAAGCCACAAAATGCAGCTATGACCATCTCTGCACAATCCATATGTACAAGCCCAAACCTTACAATAATACTAAATAAACAGCCCAACACAGAGAAAATCCCACGGACACCCTCCTCACGGTGAAGCACAGTGGTGGTAGTATCATCATGCTGCAGGGATGGTTTATATCAGCAGGGACTGAGAAACTAGTCAGAATTGAAGGAATGATGAATGTTAGAAGTAGGAAATTCTTGAGGCGTCTAATGGCCTGAAAAGAAATCTGTTCTCTCCCACAGAACTGCGGGAAAAGAATGATGTCATGTTTTTCTTGCTGTCTGAACATTATGAACCTTTAGATTAATTCATTTCTACACTTCCTCTCTGATTCCCTTGTATTTAAAACCATATCTTTCTGTTCCTCTGTGTACATAGCCTCTTCCACTACTTCCTATCCACTGAGAGTCTGCCACCTTTCTTTTTTGTGTTCAAACACTTGTTTACAAATACTTTTGCAGAACACTGTAATGTCTGCCAAGGCCAAACAGTGATGTATTACAGAAAGACCGTGAGACTCTTTTGTGTGTCCTGAAGACAGAAAAGGTGTTTAAACAGATTTATTATGCCAAATATTCATATTTCTTGCAGTTTCAGCTATCCTGGAAATACCACTGTAAAATTTCACTGACAAACTTACAAAAAATAATAATAATAATAATAATTAGACAATAAAAAAAAGTCAGTTAGTTTGACCTTTTCTGTAATACAGGGAATAACGGCTCATATTCCTGGTTAAATCTTCTCAGCGTAACTATCTCATCATTAATGAAGCCAAGATCTTCGGGTTAGCCCTGCTGGAGTACTGCCAGAATCAACGATCATGTCTCCGTTTAGTCCCGTTGCAGGAGAAAAATCACTCATTTAATAAGAGAAGTGGCCCAATATGCGTGGCAAATGCCGCAACCTTTCTTTCTCAGCGAGAAAGAACTCTGTGAAGCAGTCGCAGACCTCAAAGCCACCAGCTTTTATTTCTTCTTTTACAAGAGGTTAACACATACTCTCATGTTACATTACCAGTCACAGTTTTACCCCCCAAAAAACGTCCTCCTGACAAATTTACATGCAGAAGCAGCGCGGCTGGCATGGCGGTGCTGAAAACACACTGCAGCTGTTTGCACCCACTGGATCAGATATCACAGTCTGGGCACAAAGACTGGACAGACCGGCCTGTGAACACTACTTTTGTGTGTCTGTGCGTCTCACTGTGGTTTTAGACAGCAGGTGTGAGGCAAGAGGCGTGTGGGTTAGACTATGGTGACTGATTCAGATACTTTGAAAGACAAACCTCACTTTTCCAATAATCTAAAACCAAAAATGGCTGTAAACTTTGCCAGTAGGTTTAAGGAGGGTCCTAACAGTTGTGCATGTTCGATTCTGTGAATTTGTTCGCTTTGTGGGGGTAAGACGCTTGCAGCCAGCGCTGTGGCATTTGTTGTGACCTCTCTACAGCTTTTCAGCTGCTGCTGAAGCCTCCAGGCCCTCTGCAAAGGAAGTGACTCACACAGGCTTGACAATGAGCAGCAGCAAAGTACATTCTTACCGAGCTGCATGTGGTGGCTCTCACCCACCAGTGGCATGTTTTCATTGCGAATGCTGCTGTGCAGGCTTTGTGGCCTTGTACATGACTTGCACTGGAACCATTTTTTTATTCTACCTCATCATTTTATGTCCACGCTGAAAAGACAAATAGTTCAATTTTTTGTGAGGTAAATGAACTGTGTTCCAAAATATCAGTGTGTGATCGTCCTCGCCTTTTGTCTGTTTATATGTTGAAAGCATGTCCCTGTGGCCTTTATGATGATAGCGGGGCAAATAATCTGTTGAGAAAAAGTGGATTTCTGGCTACCTTTCAATGTAATGTGATCTACTAGAATCAACCATACCCAAGGAGGCTAATCCATCTTTTCTGAACATCTTGTACCTACCAAGCCTACCAAAGCATCCTTTTAGCTTATTTCAAGCAGACTAACAACTAATAACACCTCTGCTACCTAATTTGCAACCCCGCCCCCCTTTTGTGGGAGTGTAAAAACTGTGTTGACTCTGCAAAATGAGTGACAATGTGTACCATGCCAGACCATAGGTGTCCGTGAAAACTAAGTTGCGACGATACACCCCCTGTTTACAGCAATTCCTACTACGTTCTTATTTAACTGGAAGACAACATCTTTGTGTGACAGTGTGTGGGTCCTGTCACTGCGTGCCTCCGACTGATAGTGCGCCCTGGCTACTTGGCCACGGGGATATCCCTTTGGCTGACTCGCAAGCGCGCATGACTTTCACCCGGGAGGTTGTAGGATCGATCCCTGCCTGCGCCCTTTGTCCGTCCTGCCACATTTGCTTGCTGAATGATGAGTAATTTCTTGTTTTAAGAGACCACATAACTTGTAAAAATGAAGCAGTACTAGAAGAACACGGAGATTCGACACGTTTTTTCACGTGGCTGCAGTGTGCAGCGGGCATTGGCTCATTCGTTTGCATGGCTCCACAGCTCCATGCCACCCCGCTCTGCCCAGAAAATTCCACTCTGGAGCCCGCTCTCAAAATGTTGGGGAGTCACCCCCGACACTGAATTTTTGTGTGCAAGAGAGGCAAGATGGCAACACAAACGTTGCGTCTTGCTCTCATAGCCTTACCCTCCAGTGAAACTGCAGACAATGTTCGAGGGACCAGGTGAGTCAAGACTGAACAAGGGTTGTAGACTCTAAAAAAGTAACTGGTTTCACAGACAACTTTAAGGAAATCTCCCACGTTCTCCATCAGAACTGAAGAAGAACTTCTGGATGAGAGCAAAATGTCTTCCACAAACTAAACCCAGACCAGCTGACTTCACTCAACCTAAGCTAAAACACAATTAGGCAAACAACAGTCCAAAAATATGACAAACTTTTAATGATAAATTCATTTTTTATGTCATTAACCTTGGATTTGGTTCCGTCCGGCACATTTAAGCTAGCAACACAGTTTCATTTGAGGCTGATATAAACCGCAGCAGTTTCATTTCTATAATTCAGCTTGCACATGAATGGTTGCGTCCTCTGGATGGAAGGCTTTGGTGGCAAAGCAGAAGCACACCAGAGAGTGAGAAATCTCAATCTATTCATACTGGGAACATTTTTGTTGAGATTGCAAAGTTTGATTCATTTTTAAAGCTGGTCTCAACCAGGTAATGCCCTAATTTTACCGATGTAGTTCTAGTTTATATGTAGTGTACTCTCCCTGCCACATGCAGTTGTAGCATCTGCAAATGTAATCTTTTTCTCGTTTCCAGTTCGTTATCCTAAAATAAAACCTTGTTAAGCCAAATTGCGGCTAAGAGAAATTTCGGATTGCAGAAATAACAGCTTCACAACCCACTGTGGATTTAAACCAGAGGACTTAATGAGACTTGTCAGGCTCCTTTGTCAAAATCGGAAAAAAGCAATTCCCCCTCAAACACCAATACACACAATTAGACACACACTACATGCTTCCATAGCTGGCGCTGCAATCTTTATTTCTTGCCCGTAACACAAAGGTCTGCAATCACTTCGCCATTCAGGCTGCTGCTGAGGCAATAAAGTCTCGTCTGAATTGCTTCTTGTATCAAACCACAGAAGCAGTATGCTAATATTATCCCTCAGACAGACTCCTCGTTCCACTGTTTGGCTCAGGCTTAGTGTTTCGTCGTGACAGAAATGAGCTGCCACTTTGATGACATATTCAAATATTCTGACTTGAGAACAGAGAAATCCATCTTCCCTCTGAGTGCTGCCACTTGCACCAAGGCGTATGTATTGCTGAAGGTGACTGTGGGGGAATGTTAATGAGAGATAGGCTTGTTACTTCTTTCCCATTATGCATTTAGCTTTGAGGGTTTCCGGTAGTGGTGTCTCTCCCCAAATTGAAAGCTTTTGGTAAAAGTGGCATGCTTGTTGTTTTTGATAGTTCGCAAGCTACCCTTACCTTATATCACATTTAAAGGTGATTTGTAATCTTTCACTCGCCATTATAGTTCCACCTTGTAGTCTGATGACGCAAGAGTCTCGCAAGGTGCTGTGGTCTTGATAAAGTTTAACCCCTAACTTAATACAAAGGCTAGTTGGGGAATATTGCATGAGTTGCACCTATTGGAAAATGTGCAAAGGCAAACACATGCATGAAGCATTTGTGGAACCTTGAAAATGTAGTTATCACTTTTGAACATGTGCAACTGTTTCATTTGTTGGCATGTTAAGATTTTGAAAGGTAAGCATAGTTATGTAATAATTCTACAGTCAGTAGTCAGTTCAGTTTACATTTTTTAAAGATGTAATGACCATGACAGTTGACATCTAGCCTGGCTAATGCGACTTCGATGCGAGCATTGGTCTGGCTAAGAGCTTCAGGGCCACCGTTTCTCAGAAGGTATGGTTGACCCGCCTCCTTGAAATGCTGCTGTTCACGATTGGTCGAAGTTTAAATCAATCACAGCTTAAACCAATCTCTGACTTGTGTGTAGCCAGTGGGGCTAACAGACTCTTACCAAAGCCAGTCGGGAGCAAGGCGAAAAGGTCTTTCCCTCCAATAAATGTCTCCACGGCTACTCGTTGCTCAAATTTGACAGAGAACTTTCCGTTTAACACTGGAGGCACCGCTAGAGGTCTTTTGACTGCCAGTCATGTTATGCTAATTAGTGTATTAAAAACTAAACGGCTGAATAGCCATGCTGCTAACAAGGAGCAGTGGCAACCGTTTGACACAATGCTCGCATTGAAGTTGCATTAGCCAGGCTACTCTTGACCAGACTATATGGAGCTTGCGAAATTTAGTATGCGGGACCAGACTAGCTGACATCAGTCCACCTGAAATTTTGGATTTTGAACCTATGAGGTCGTTACTTGGTCCTTGTTTTTTAAATAAATTTTTTCCTTAACCTACTTAATGGGAGGAACAAAATAAGAGGATGCATGGATAATGTGACATTAATTTTAAGTTTTACTAAACTGTGTTTTTATTTCATTTGTGTTTAAAGTAAGTTTTTAATACTTCTTAAAGTTTCTCCTGCACTCGCTGTAATGCATCTAATGTTTTATGTAAAGCACGTACATGGACTATGCTATTTAAATAAACTTGTCATGCCTTCAGTCTGGTATTTCCCTGGAGGTGGAGGGACACCAAAGTAATTGCTTAATGGAGCTTCTTTGACACATTGAGGGGCATTCTAAAACAATTGCTCATAACCAGCAGGTCAGTAGTGTGACCAACCAACCGTCAGATGCTCATTAACAAACACTTATAGCTGCTAACTTTGGAAGAAGGACTGACATTTGGTCTTCTTTATTTGTTTTTTACTCATAGGGACTGATGCTATTTATTTTAACCTGTTTTTCCTGTTGGGAGCTTGGCAGCTTATGAGAGCCTATGGGAAGCATAGGAGCCTTTATACCTATATGTGGCAGGACGCAGGAGGGCCCGGGCGGAGAAAGAACCCGCCACCTTCTGGGTGACCAGTAAGCCAAAGTGATGTAGCCAAGTAACCCGGTCACGTGATAAGTCTGCGGCAAAATGATAGGACCGTCATTGTCACATATGCCATATCGTGGCTCCCAAATTGTGGGTCGAATGTGGGTCGCAAGATCATTTCAGGGGGTCACAAGTTAATTGTGAAACCTACATTCATTTTTATCATGGCTGTCAAAATTAAACCGTGAACAAGGAGATAAATCCACATTAATCTTCTTTATTTATGAAAACAGACTGTTATGAAGACAGCCATCCATCTGATATATAATTAATAATTGCCACCATCGAAGGAAGGGTCAAAACACCAATAAATGTAATCTTGTGGGTCGTGGATCAACAAATTTGAAGACCAGTGCCCTATCCAAATTGTATCCAAATGACTACACATGGATGTTGATCTGTAGTGTTTCCTTTTTGGGGAGGGTTATTTTAATGTTGGTGTTTTTTCTTCGTAACTCGACCTGTACCTGATCACTGCTACAAATATATTTATTCCATGTCCAAACACAGAGACAGGTTTACATGTATTTGTTAAAGTTTCCATCGTTTGGACTTGAAACAAGCTATTTAAAAATAAAAACCATGCAGACCAAGAAGAGAAGAAATATGCCCCAGCCAGGATTTAGAGTTTGCTTGTGTAAAAACACCGTCTTTTTTAAAAGCCCGCCCTTTTTCTTCTTTCGTTTCACAATTTAGATGGATTATTGATATTTTAAAATGTTAAAGTCACACCGTAACTTCATCAGTCTGCCTTGAAGCGTTGGACGGAGCAGTGCTGTAATGTCATTGGTCAGTCAGTGTCAGTCACACTGGCTGTGTCCGAACGTGCGCCCTATGCCCTAACCCCTCAATCACTACATAGGGCTGCACTACATAGCGCACTATGTAGGGCACTCATTCTGACGGCGATTCGGACACGAAGCTCACTACTTCTTCCCCGCCGCGGATCACGTGACTAGCAGCCGTTGCCATAGCAACCGCAGACGCTGTGAATATATCGGTCCCTATCGTCGGTCCTGATCAAATCTACACTGTCATTAAAATAATATATTATATCCTTAAATAGTGTTTTGTTCCTTTTTTTGTTCAGATGTTTTCATATAATATGACAGCCCGACAATTTTTATTTTTATTTCAACCTGCTGCTCTGATGTTCATGACGCCCGTCAGCGGATGCAGCATTTTCCAACAGAGAAATAGAGCCACTTTTTAACTTTAGCATCTTCTTACCGACAAATTGAACTATTAATGATAAAAATAAGAAAACGACGGCAGGTCAGAGGACGTGTGTGGGGAATGCCGCTTGTAACGTATACGTCACGTTAGCTCCTGCCCGCAATGCATTGTGGTCAATATTGCCCCGTTTAGTGACCATCGATGCTCACTACTTTTCAAGATGCATTCTGGGTAACTTTGAGTGCACTACTTTTTCCCTTCTTGACATTCGGACACCACTACAAAATGGCGTTAGCCCTATATAGTGCACTATGTAGGGAATAGGGCGCACATTCGGACACAGCCACTGTCGGGGACAAACATCTGCCGCTGCCTCCAGCAAAATACTGGGCCCATACTGAATGCAGGGCCTAGGGCAATCCCGGCCTCCATCCCAACTGCCCAGCATGTCCCTGTAAGGGAGACTAAACAAAAGAAAACAAGCTTTGGACAATTAGAGGAAGCTTCTTTTTCTTTTCTTTAAAAAAAAAAAAAAAGAAACATTCAGCTGAGTTCTAATGGTTTCTAATTTCCACTTGGTATTTTTTCCAACTAAATGATTTCTGCAGAGATTTGTTGGCTTCATGAACCCTCTCTCAGAAGTAGTAAAGAAATGCCACTGGCTGAACTTTGCCAGTTAATGAGATGTTCCCGAGGTAGGTTGGAGTTAAAGCAAGGCGAGTTTATTGGTGTTGCACATACAGGACAATTCAAAATGTTTTACGAGGTCATTTTAAATCGAAAACCATGGGAAAGGGAGAAAGACAGATTCAAAACATGATTAAGTTTAGAAAGAAATGGTGGCGATTTGGACTTTTAAATAAAAACAATGAAAATGAAGCAGAGAACAGGAGAGATTTTATCCTGGATTGAAATTAATTCAGGATAAAGTGTTTCAGCTGATCTGGGCCTTATTGGAAATTTGTTCAGATCAGATTTCAGATAACCTTTATTTGTCCCACAGCGGGGAAATTGCAGCGCAACAGCAGCAAAAGACACACAATAGACAGCAAG
>JBBBVT010000019.1:3645444-3661831 GCA_037177035.1 Craterocephalus eyresii | reverse complement strand
TGATTTATTCGATAAAATAAGGTTTAATGGTTTTCTTTGCTTCCATTCAAAAGCAAGGTGGTGCCCTGAGGAAAATTTGTTGATTTATTAACTAATAAAATTAATTTGAAGTATAATACTGCTACACCTGGATATTTGACTCCACTTTTACCGCTTCTTAAAAAGGAACATCTACTTTTTTAACAGTCGACTTGTTCCACAGGACTGGACAAATTCTTGGAGCAAGAAGAAGCCCTGAAAACTGAGCGCAAAGGTTTCTTGTAAGGTGATGGGGAACAATGAGATCTTTCAGAGAGGTTGGAACGTGGCCATTAACTATTTCGAATGTAATGAGAAGGATTTTAAATTTAATTCTCCTACTCTAATATTACAGGGAGTTAGTGTAGAGCGGCTCGGACAGAAGAAATGTGATCTGTCTTGGCAGTATTGGTCAGTACTCTGGCTGAAGTATATTGGATGAGGTAAAGATTTTAAAGGAATTATTTAGAAATCCAACTCAAATTGCCCTGTAAGTAGATAATGGAACAGTGTCTGGATACAAACTGTTCATTTTAATTACAAACACAATGTTAACAGTAGCTAGTATTATGTTTAATTTAAGCTAACAGGATGTTCTAAATATCACACAATGGAAGTGTAAGCTTTGAAATCGTTTTTACATTGTAGATAAGCCATGTTAGTTGGAGCAAATCTTTCATTTTTATTTTCTAATAATTAATCTGACATTAACTTCACAAGAAAAGACGTGTCAACCCTTGCTTCTTTTTAAATGTGACCAAAGGTTAGAATACTTTGTGGTTTATGTGTAACGTGAGCCTGAATGTATACACTTTATTAGATGATAATATTTAACACTAAGTTGCAATGGATAAATATAGTTACTATTTTATTTACCTCAGCTTTTTTTTTAAGCTTTGGTCCCATTTAAATTAATATATCCCTGCAACTACAGAGCCTATTTTACTTCTGGACTCATAGAGGAGGGACCGCTCGTGAGATTTATTAATATTTATACATATCAGTAGCCTATATGTGTTACTGATGAAGACAAACTAAAGATGGCACAATGCACTAATGATAAGTTACAAGCTCGTCTACAAACACCAAACACTATCAGGATGAATATCAACATAGCCCTTTGTAACAATGCAGCTGTAGTTCTAAACCTCTTTCATGTCATTATTTCTGCTAAGGCTCACTCTGATGAAGCAAAGCAGGACAAAATGAGAGAGTTTTTGGTCCAGATGAGGTCATAGCCATCTGTTCAAAGGCCCTGTTCAAGCTTCAGGACACGGGCCATTCTCATCCTTTTGTGTTGGTTCCTCTTCATTGTGATCAAGTGTCAAAGAAGGTGTGGCACCACATGTCACCCTGACACATCAATCACTGGCTTATACCCCGTCTACCAGGTGAGGGTACGGTTGGTGTAAACACGGGTGGAAGCGCGGCTAAAATGTCACAATTGAGGGACCTCAGGTTTTCAAATTGAAATAAGGGACTAAGTCTGACACCCGCAATGAAAATGGATTTGCAGTTCAAAGGTTACCCATCTTCTATAGGATGTGTATAGGACAGGATAACAATGGTTTGGTCTGTTTCTGTGATTCTACAGTTCATAGCTGTTGGATAAAGTTCATAACAACTGCATGAAGAGTTTAACATTGCAATGGGAATAATCCGCCCATGCTTTAATTGAAGAACCACCTGTATCTACCCACTCTGTCCTTATCTGCTGCGGTGCCTGCTTTTCCTGTTGCTGCTTCCTCTCAGAGGTGGGCTGGAAAAATCTGGCAGAAAAACAGGGCAAACAGATAACACGGCAGTCATCAGAGCTTCCTATCAGAGCTCAATAATCTTGTTTTAAAAGGTCAAGCCAAAGCGGTTGTAGCTGTTTTCTGTGAAGCTCACATCAGAGAGGTTTTGTGTACCCAAAATATATGTGGCACATGATTAGATGCTGTTGAGATGCTCCTTGATGGATAAACATGAGCCTTTTTTTCACAAATAATCTTTGATGGAAACCCTTGTAAGTGAACCAGATTTACATGTTTTGAATTTGCAGAAGACTTTCCTTGAAGCTGGATAGGCTCCTTCCTTATATTTCTCTTAATGAGCATGAACTGATCGCAAAGAAACAGTTTAAGGTTTATCCTTTCTTACAAGTCTGTTAGCTGTATGGAACCAAATGGAAATAAATGTTTTCTGATACATTTGCTGTGTTTTTTTTGTCTGATCACTTCATTGACATTTCAACATTTGCTGGTCATCAACTCATACATGAGTCATAATATTTATCAGGTATTTCTTTTTTAATTATCTCTTCAGCTGGTGCACATTTGCTCTGTGCACTATTGGCAGGATTGTCTAGACATTATGATTTAGTTTAAATGTCATTCTTCTGGAACAGACAAAGGGGAACCTCAGTCTGCTTGGCATTGCTTTGCTTTGTTATTAATTATATATTCTTTAATTTATTCAAATCTGATCTGTTGGAAAGTAGATAGGAATTTGGGCCTAAGACAAAATGGCACTTATTGTCTTTGAGGGTTTCATTTTTCCTCCTGTTTTTATCTCTTTTATTGTATTTCTTTGAATAGATTGTTTCTAATATGCTTTTAAATGTCTCTTCTGCACAACGCTGTAATGCTTCTAATGTTTTATGTAAAACACTTTGAATTCTCTTGTACATTAAATGTACAAGTAAACCTGCTTTACCTTATGTACTTTGGTGGTTCTTTTTGTTCCTTCTGTGAATAAAACCAGTTTCTCTAACAACCAAATCAGAAAGTCAGGTCAAAGTGTGCGATGGCAGATTCAGACTGGGAATGGGGATCCCCTTCACTACAGCTGACTGGCTAATATTTCTAGGACAGGGAGGTATTTGTAACCTTTTTGATAGTAAAACATAGCTTTTATTGTTGTTGCTGTTACAGTGCAGGAGGATGAAAAATGGCTCACTTTCCCTGTTAGTTCCTGATAGGTCAAAAATATTTTCCCTCTAAATTATACGTACATTTATGTTTATTGCTTTTTTTGAAGCATCATTTATGCACATAGTCAGAAATTAATTGTACATACTCACAAGCTGCAAAATGCAAGTTTCTATAGGAGCGGTGTCAGGAACTAACCAGATGTAAAGTCCAAGGATCAGCACCTGTAAAATGATTGGAAGTTTTTAATACAGGACTCTGAGTGCTTGTTTTAGAGGCCTTATATACTATTTACATGCTGCTGTGTTTTTTTCCGTTGCAATCTCATGATTTAGATACTTACCTCCTCTATTGTCCCCGTTTTTATTGTTTTGTTTACAACCTTCAAATGCAAGTTCTCTAATGAGGATCCCAGTGGTTTCATCTGGTAACAAGCACAGTACTCAGCTAATATGTTAAAGATTGAGCTCACAACTACCTAGAATATTTTTGGCCTTTTCTTTATCAGCCTTTTCAACTTGATGATGTAATATGTGTACTGAATTTGTGAGATTGTCTGGCTCACGGATCAATAAAGTTGGATGGTACTGTAGGCAGAGGCGGCAGACCTTGCAACTTCTTTGAAGTGAGAATCTTGTTTTCCATTTCCTTCATCCATGTTATGATCAGAAATCATCGGCATGAAAAGTGGCTAAACATATCTCTTAACTCTCCAGAACCCAAAATATAACTGCTTGTAAACCCAATTGAAAGCACACTTGCATTGCTTTAGACTGTACCATTTTACCTCAAGATCAATTTAAAAGGTAACCTTATTTCACACAAACATTAATAAACTAAATCATAGTTTATATACAAACCAGACTTTCAGAAAAGGTACCAGCTCTAATTATTTACTTCAAAATATGCCAAACAAACAAAAAAATGATCTTTTAACCACTAATCTAATCTGATATCATCCACACCGGAAGGTGCCACTCCCAGACATGTAATAAAATGAAAAGAACAAATATACAATCAGGGTCATTTCTGCAACTTAATTTCACAGATGAAATATATGTATACGTGCATTTCATCTGTGAAGTTAAGTTACAAAAATGCATGCGCTTATTCAAAATTGTCTAATTTTCCGAGTTGTACCTGTAACTCAATTTCAAAGATTAAACGTACACAAACATGCAAATCAATATATTTCAGCTTTTATGAGTTTATGTTTTGCTAATAAGGATTTGAAGCTTCAGAAAACCTCAAATTAAAAAGCTCAGAAAATGTGCTTTTTTTTTTTTTAAATCAAAACAATCCATACAAAATGGATTTTAAATAAAAATTATCAGGCCTCAGAAAGTGAACTCTTGGATCTGTAATTAGTACATAAAATGAATTGGTTTAATCTTTTATGTTGAATTGCCTGAATAAAACAACTTTTAAAGCATATTCCCATTTTCCGGGTAGCACCTATTGGAGGCGACTGCTGGCGAACACTGATCAACCTACTCACTTCTCACATTTTCTAACCTGTGATTGTGACATTACTGTTTTGCACATGTTTTTGCTGAGACTGGATTCCACATTAACTCCACTCCCTCCCTGCCGTTTGTGGCCCTAAAAAAGTAGCAAGATGTGGAAAGTGGATGTCGATATGTTTGACCACTGATGAAAACAAAGCACATTGATGTGCTGACAAACTGAAACTACAAACAGTAGCAGATTTGCTTTTTCACCTTGTATAGTGACGCAGTAACACTACTAACAGTAACATTGCTTGTGCATCAACATGCATATTCCCTCTCGTGTGAAATCTGACACGATGCATGAAGAAAGATGAAGTGTGACATGATTAGCAGGACAAATGACGAGGAGAGACAGACCAAGTTTCATCTTCCACTGCCATCACATTTAGTCTTTGAACTTCTTACTCAGCATTCACATCAAAACCGAGTTAAGACCATCATGAACTCCCTCCCCCTGCCAATCAGCTCTACTCTAGTTTACATCTGTTTGCTGTCATCTTGACAGACTTTACACAAAGGTGTGTGTTTGTGTGTGGAGAGGCCCTGGTATTACCAAGACTGGTTAAGGTCATTGATTAACGGCAGCAGCTTCCTAAACTCTGCAAAATCCTCCAATAGAGCTGTAGTTTACATTGTGAGTATGGTTGAACATCAGCTGAGGCACACACATTTCTGAGGATCTACACTGAAAAATTTTTAAAACATATAAATATATTGTCTTTGAAAAAGACAAAAAGACTGGCTTAAAGATGGCAAGGGGGAAAACGTCTGTTGTTTTCAGCTCAGTGGAATGCTTTCAGTCTGGAAAAGCTCAAGAATGTCCAATGACAGCTGGCACCATCAGTGTCCTGCAAATGACTGTATCTGCAGGGATTTATTATGACTGTGAAACTTGCATTCCTTTGTGACTGAGAGGGTGTGTTAGCCAGTGTCTGTCTGTATGTGAGAAAGAGGTGAACATAAGAGATTTTACTAAAAAAAGATTAATTGTGGATTTTTTAGGGTGAACAGAAGTGAGGTAAACATTCTTGTCTGGGCGACGAGTCAAACATAGACATTTCAAAACCCCAGTAGTTCTTTGAGTTTAAATTGGGCTAATGTTATCCCATTTCTTAGCCCAGATGATTTTCTTCTTCTAAAAAAAACGTGTACATTTGTTCTCTGGCAACATTTAACTCTAAGAGACTTCAAGTGTCTAGAAGAAATGAGAACAAAATATTTGTGTTTGGTGGTTGAGTGGAGGACACTTTTTACAAATCAGTGTCAAGCTCTGATACCATAGTTTTCAAAATTGAGGGTTTTTATTGCTTTTATTTCATTTTTCATTGCTTTTGGCTCCATGTCTCTGATTAACAAAGCATATTTCAGCAAGAGCTTCAGATCAATACATCACTTGATTGAGTTTCAGTTTGTCCTTCTATTTTTGTGCCATAGACATTGATCACCTTGCAGCATTTTTGCTCCCATATTAGGCAGCCAACATCAATAAATACAGAGAGATTTTAAAAAGCTTCCTTTCAGCTGTGAAACTTTGTGAATGTTTCTCACTTTATGGACCAGATAATGAATCGTGAGTGGATAAACATCTCAAACTGGTGTCTTTTTCTATAGAAATTAAACAACAGTAATAATTGCTTGTGGTAAAAGCGTTGGTGGATATTTGATTCACATTGGAGGTAAAACATGAGTAATCCTGCCACCAATGGAGCAAATGTTGCTCACAGTGGGGGAGCATGTGTCATGGGAATTATAGTTTCAGTCATGGGAATGTTTTGCTGGCTATGTGGCTGATTTACTATTCTCATGGTTCTTTATTTTATCTTCTTATTCAGTTCCTTCCCTCTTTTTTTCAGTTACTAGGGCCCATTATGGTTTTCCTTTTCAGACACTGCATGGTACCAAATAGCAAATTATCTGTTTCAGACTGGCACAAAAAGGGCAAACCTAAAAAAAAAGAACAAATAAGAGCAGTTTGAAATGAAAGTAACTTGGCAAGTATCATCCTCTCCATAGCACTACTAGTGTTATTGGATGCAACTGACCCTGTTGGAAAAACTGCGGCCCTGGCTTTAGTGTAAATACTGCTGATTCCTCTTTCTTCACACAGCCAGAAACTGAGACTTGTAGAAATAACACAAACCCAAGTGTGCCTTTCCCAAACTAAAATTGAAATGTTACTTTGTTTAATATGTGAAATGTATTGCCAAAATTTAAAAGATTTATTTTTTAGGGCATTTACTTAAGCAGTTGATATGTTTTGAACATGTTTTACAAAATAATCCTTCTTGCTGTAAACTGTGATTACATTTTAATGTAGATTGGCACCCTTAAGAGAGATTTCAGACAGACTGAATTTAGAAAGATCAGTTAATCATCATGTCCATCCTTCCTTTTGCTACATTTTTAGAAAAACATTTTTTTCTTTCACATCTATGGAACAAAATAATCACCCCATAAACACAAGCGGAAAGGACATATTCAGTATATGTCTCATTGTGAAGATAATACTGACTGGTGATATCATTTTTGGCTAATGAAGATGAATAGTGTGCTGTAACAACAGACACCCCCTATATCCCATTTTTCCCCAAACACTTACACAAAGCAGGAAGTGGACAGTGACACATTCTCTAAGCAATTGGTCTCTAGCCTCTGGTGGGAGAGATAAGATGGAGTATAGGATATTAATGACTCTGTTGTTGTTAAAGTAGTGGAAAGTCTGGCTCACTCCAGAAACAATTACTGCATTCGATTCCATAACCATCTGTATCCCTGTCCCAAATATTGCCTTCCTTCCAGCTGAACTGAGGTGTAAAACTTTGCATTCACATGTGATTTTACAATGTATATAATCTAATTTGATATAAAGTTATATTGGAGTTTCTTTTCATTCAGTAGAAGCTTTAAAGCAAAATCAGGAACTCTAAATTACACAACAATTAAATTAATTTTGATGTCAATGATAAGCATGAGAGATCAAAGCATCTCTCAACACATGGCAGTCCTCTGGTGGTGCAGTGCCAATGTTAGTGGTTATGCACTTCTTTAGTGCCAAGAAAACCTAAAAGGGACAAAAATGCAAGCTGAACTATTTCTAAAATTAATTTGTCCCCATTTCAATCAAAATCTTGAATAATAATGTCTCGAGGCCACATGGATTCCGAAACATATGGAAGAGAAAAAAGAAGAACTGAATAAAAACTTAGGAGTAAACAAGTGTAGCTGAAGAGAATGAGAAAAATAGTGGAGTTATTGAAGATGAACCCAAGCTTGCTGCCCAAACTGTACAAAACTTTATGTACAAGATAACATGATATTATTTTGCTAAATTGCCCAGCTCCATAGCTACAGCTCCTGTGGTTCCACTTTTGAGGTTCAAAATAGCAGCATGTAGCTTTCTGACCTTGAAATTCAACTCATGGGACGTTTTTAATGCAGAATGAATGATTAATCAGCCATAAAAAGACTTTATTGGAAAAGAAAGAAATGTAAGAAATGAGATAAGAGTCAACATAACAGTATTTTTACAGTGTGGAAAGAGCTCAGGTACAGGTAGGATGCAAGATGCATGCCGTCTTCGTTGTCGTGAGGGGTCTGCCCGTAGGTGGGAAACTGATCAGTTAGAGGGAAGCTTGCCATGACTGGAGGCTAGTTATCTTTGTACAGTTTAACATCTGCTCTTTTGTCACTTAGGGAAAAATACCCCCCCCCCCCCCCACAACCAGAAAAAGAGAAAAAATGGGAACCAGAACCCCTGGATTGTTCTTTTTTTATAACCCTGTGTGTGTGTGTGTATGTGTGTGTTGCTGTTCTCTAAGTGGGCCCATGTGTGTTCCATGTCAAACATGGGCAGCCACAGGCATGCTGTTTGATCAGCACAGACAGACATCATCATGACTTCCTGTGGAAAGAAACATGCTGGTCCAGCCTGAGACCTGGCTGTATGAGGAAATATGATCCCAAATCTGGCAAATGGAGTTTGGTATAGGATCCAATTATCCAAAAACAGAAATATCAGCCAACATGGAGGCATCCATCTTCTCATCTTCTGGGAAAACATCCACTAAATCCAAGTCTTAGGTACTTGAGATTTGATAGAAATAGATTGGCACTGCTGGCAGACGCTTGGTGTCTGGCAAAACACCGGAGTGGATTGACTGTGATTGTAAACAGCTAAACTCAAGACAAATGAGTTTCTTTCAAAATCATTAGATGATATGGATCATTTGCATTTTAACTTACAGTTGAGTTATACAGAGAAGTTAAATAGTCTTACATGAAAATAAATTAACGAACAAAAGTGGAAAATAACCCCAGTTTCAACAAAACGGCTCAACATTTCATGCAGCATAGATGTAAAATCAACAACCTATGCTTATCTTTCATTTCACTCTCTGCCACACACACACACACACACTGAAATTTTACTTTTTCTTGATCATTCAATCAATAAATATTCACGAGAGTGAGTAAGCTTTTAAATGAATGAGAACAGTTAATAGGCTTTAAACCACCACTACTAACCTCTTGGACATTTTTGCCCTTTGGTGCCCCCTAACAAGGGCTAATTCATCGTCCGCCTCACATCCTGTCTCTTATCTGAGCTCACTTCGCACATTCAAAGTCATTCTTGTGCTTAAAACACTTAGTGTAGATCACCGCTTTAATCTGATCTAATTTATAGTCTCATCAAAAACACAGCTGATCTTTACACAAGTCATGCTTCTTACCCATCCATCCATGGAGTTTAATGAACGGCAGATTTAGAGTTTATTTATACACAATGGATGACTGAGATCTGCTTCACTTATCACACGGCCAACCCAGAATGCATGTTGACACTAAATGTGAACAAACCCTAAGTTGAGGACATCATGAACATTTTAAGTTTGTGTATATATGTTGATCATTTGAAATGCCTGGGTTACCATGGAGATTAGCATGTTATGTGTCAAACCAAAGAAGCTCCCCATGATGGAAAACCAGCAGATGAGTTTCATTTAGATAAAACTTGATAGATTTTGCTTTTTAAATTCGCTCTGATGCATTATTATAAAAGAAACACATAAAAATGTTCCACATTTCCCAAATGAAAGTTTGACTTCATCATTTAGATCAATAGAAATGTGCTGTGTAAATTTACTTTGCAGGTAGTTTTTTATTCTAAACTGAATTCCCTTGAAATTGTTCAGTCGGTTTTCAGTTGGACTTAATCTGACGTCTTCCAGAGCTGAGGGTGGTCACAGTGAGAATATTTCTCTGAAATTAGTTCAAGACATTCCTGAGAAATGCCAGTAGTCTGAAAAAACAGTACAAATTTACTCTTGAAATATACACCTCTGGAAGAGAGCTCTTATATAGTCATCACTCATCGGCCACTTGAATAGGTACATAATGATGAAGGCAGCAGGCTGAAGTTCATATTGAGCATTAAAATGGAGACAAAATGGGCGTTATGTAAATTTTAATGTAACATGTTTGTTGGTCCCAGAAGGGACAGGTTGTGAAAAACTGCTGATTTGCTGGGATTTTTATGCACAGCCATCTCTAGGTTTTACAGAGAATGGTTGGATGAAAAAAATATATCATGAGCAGCAGCTGTCTGACCTTTGACATCAACAAGGCAGTTTTTTTCCAGAGGAAAATGGGTAGGCTGGCAGGAGATTATAGAAAGACAATAGGAACTCGAATCATCACTGATTCCAGCCAGCCAGGCTAGCAGCTCTGAACACACAACATGTCCAACCTTGTAACAGCTGAGCTACAGCAGCTGAATCCCATGCTGGTGCCACTCCTGCAGGTGAGCACAGGAAACTGGATATATCTCACACACTCCCCAGATTATGATAAAATATGTCCAGGTGTGATGAGTCTCCATTCAGCTGCAACACTGAGATGGTAGGGTCAGAGTTTGATGGAAAGAACATGAAAGTATGGATCTATCCAACCTCTTATCAACAGTTCAGGTTGACAGTGGTGTTGTAATGGTGTGTGTTCTTAGCACACTTTGGGCTCTTTAGTGCAAACTAAACACCATTTAAACACCACAGCCTTCCGGAATATTGTTGCAAATATGGGTGGTTAATCAGTCTGATTTCCCGATATGATTCGATTACGATTATAAAGGTCCTGATTTCATTTACCATTGATTTTCGATTATTAACAATTCTCGATTAGCGATTATTGATTTTCCATTTGACAACAGTAACCGAAAATACACCATCAAGTTATTTCAGCATTTTAAAAAAAAGTCAGCTGCTGAATTACTTAACTCTTTTATTGACAACTCAAAACAATTCCTGTGCAGTGTTAGTTAATTTTTGTTTTAACTTGGCAAAACGTATTGTAGCTTTACTAGCTTTAAGTATATTAGCTAGTAGCTTATAAACTGTAGAACACAGAAATGAACACATCACATTATGTTATGACTGATCAAGTTGTTAGGCAGCTCTGGTAAAAAATTTTTTAAAAAGGGCCAATTTTAACCTTCATGAGGAATTATATTTTTAGGTACCCTACTGGTGGAAACGATAAGCTTGCTTTGTATGCAACAGTTAAAATAGATATACTTCTATCGGAAAGGCAAAAATTTCATTTTTTGAATTAATTTTAAGTGTGCTGCTTACCGAGTGGGACGTGTTTTTGTTCCAGCACAAGACTGGCTGTGGTGCTGCGGTGATTCGTCTGACTCGACTCAACAGTTGCGCTGCAGCTGGAACATCACTGCTCGTTGGTAGGTGAGGTTTAGGGGGTGAGCGTAACACCGCATATGGAGAAAGTTTCTAAGTTCTGCAAACGGGCTCATATTTGAAGCATTGTTGGTGGCAAGAACGGGGTCGTATCTCTCTCTCCCCCCACTGGTCTGCCACAGCGCTGAGAAACTCACACAGAACTGCGCCTGTGTGGCTATCATCCATAGCTCTTGTCTGAAGAATGTATGAAGCATGTAACGGTCACGTGTGACGTGTCTCTGGGTATCCAGGCATCCAGGTCATTGCTATCATAGACCAACCTGCTCTGACTCACTCTGGCCACTGAACACACGGCGACCCAGAACTGGGCGTGACCGCGTGACGTTCACCTTCCGTTGACCGTGGGGCAACACAAAATAAAATCATGTAAAAAATAATCGATTTTTGAAAATTGAATAATTGATTCATAATCGTCCATAACATACTCACAATTAATCAATAATCGATTTTTTTAACCACCCCTAGTTGCCAACCATGTCCATTCCTTCATAACCACAGTGTACCCTCTTCTGATAGATACTTCCAGCAAGATAATGCATCAAAGCTGAATTAAGCTCCAACTGGTTTCCTGGTTTCTAGTACCAGGTGGGATCTTGAACCTACAACCTTTCGGGTGAAAGTGCTTTTCTAAACATGACGAGAAGTTCACTGAACTCCACAGTCACCAGATCGCAATCCAACAGAGCACCTTTGGGATGTGGTGGAACGGGAGATTCTTAGCACCGATGCAAAATCTCTGAGGAATGTTTCCAACGCCTTGTTGAATCAAAGGAGCTACAAACTAAAGCAGTTAAGGTTTCATCTCTCTTTTAATTGTTTTTTGAAGGTAACAATTCTGTCAGAACCTAGATGTCATAAAGAAAATGTCATTTATGACTGAAAGTCTCATTAGTAGGAAACAAACATCGATCTAGAAGTTTATTGAAAAAGATTGATCAACATTTTTGTAAGAACGCTGATGGACAGCAATGTCTTACGTTTATGCGCCATATACGTTTGCCATATAAGGGCACAAGAATCAGAACATTCAGGGCTATTAGCTGAAAGCAAGACTAAGTAGTGACTCAGATTAAGAAAGAAGCCTTTGTCCAGTCCTCTTCCAACACCCTCCTTTCCTTCACCTTTCCCTGTGAGGACATTGAAGATGGACATTCTGCAGACTATAGGGTTGCAGGCTCCTTACTGAAAACTGAGTGTTTTTCAGATTCAAACTGAGCCTCATCAGGCTCTTAACTCGCAGTCTTTACAATAACATACCACCGCATGTACTCAGTCATGCCCTTGAAGAGGGATGAGGAGATTATAGGCTGCAGTAGTGGTGACAGTAGGCTGAATGGTGGTCAGGGATTGTGATTTTCTCAAGGTGAAGAACAAAGAAGGCATGAGTCAGGGAGGTGAAAAGAAGAGGCCTCTTTGCTTTTGATTGTTTGCCAGTGTGATCATCGGTTTGTGTGGATTTTTTGTAGATGTGTGCACAATGTTTCCCACAAACTTTCCCACAATAGGTATGTCAACTGCATCCAGGCAGAACATTTGAAATAATATGCCTACATCCATTCTTTAACATCTCTGTCATATTTGAATGCACAAACACTTTGGAATCACAAACAAAATTATGTCCAATTAAGAGGTTCCAAAGTAATTCAGAGATCGAGCAGGGAATTTCCATCAAGCATGCAATCTTTTCTGTGACGGCAGTTTGTGTGAGATGGTGAATCTGGTCATAATTAATCTAGGAATTTGACCACTAGGAAATTGTTTGGACCCTTCCCTAGCATGATGCCTTTCTGTGCGGCCAGGCCATTACTCTCTTGCTATTCCAGCCGAAAACCAACCACAAAAATCATGTTGGGAAGATTTGTGATACAGACTGGTAGGTGGCTTCGGATTATGTCCTCTCTTTTTTTATACATGTAAACCAAACCAAAAGACCTATAATATCTATTATAAAATTGCCAATTAAAAACAATGACATAAAAAGGGAAAGGGGAAGAGAGATTTCCAGTCATTTGATGTGAAGGTTGGATTTTATAGTGTCAAGTTGTGATAATTTAGTGTCTCTTTGCCGTTGTGATTCTTTGTGGCATTTCTTGCCTTTTTGTTGGCGTTTGTCTCATTTTGAGTGTTTTGTATCTCTCTATGTACACTTTTTAAAGAAATTCTACTGAACTTCGCTGATTTTCTCACTCTGGAAAACATCATTTTTGTATTAATTCTGTCCACATCATATGATAAAACCTATGGATGACACACAAAGAGAGTGTTAGGTTAAATTGTAACAACAGTTCACTGTCATGCTGTTTTGGATCATCCTTAATGTCATTCAGGACAGCTGTGTCTAGCAAATTCTAAACATCAAGATTCTTCTTCACTCTTCAATAGGGTTCATTTTGTGTGTTAAGATCTATAAATGCATGCAACATCTCAATCATACCCTCAGTAGACATCAATAAAACATATACAATCTAATGCATATCAAATACATTGAAAACAGTGCGCTGACACCGTCATGAAAACTCTCTGCAGGCTCATTGAGCAACACATCCATTTTCACTCAGCTTCACTTCACACATCGTTACGTGGTGATGAAGTGAAACGCTCACACAAACAAACCATAGCTCTATGCAACATGAGAGAAAAGATCAGTGAAAAAAAAGTTGAGAGAAAGTGTATTCATCTGGAAAATTCTCTCTTGATTGATACTCTAAAATCCGATCCATCCCACAGCTAAGATGTCAATCATCAGAGGTCTGACTGGAAATGCTGGAACAAGTAAGATGATCTTTTATAGTCCGGTGGGCTTTTGTGTGGGCAGAAAGGGATGTTAATACCAGATTTTTGGATAAGACAACTCCCAGCACTACTCACATGAAAAAAAAGTTCCCTGGTGGCAATTCCTCACCTTGACAGTGTTTTACGTTTTTAATGTGATCTGTGCATCATGTCTGGAATGACAAGTAGTTCAAGTTTTTTTTTTTCTGTTCCTGAACACCTTCCAACAAGGCCTGCCTGCCAGCAAGGACTTCTCTCATTTTTGTAAACTCAGCAGTGTAGATAATAGTTCCATCGTGTCTCCTAAAAACATAAATTTCAAGTCCTTTAAAAGATATTTCTTAATGCATTGGGAGCAGTTATTATTTTCCACTCAAGTCTTCAAATGTGAATTTTCAAGGTGTGAGGAAATTTGTGAACACGTTGAGCCACACCTTACAAATGATCCCGTCTCCATGTGCTGATCTAAAAAGAAACAAAAAACAAATGATGCTGTAGATTTGTAGGAAGTGTTGTTTGTTTCATGCATCCATTATGCTTTCAGAAGGTTTTCATTGACGGAAAGGCGTTTAAGAAATCCTGAATGTAAACACTACAATCGAAAGAAACTTGGTTTTCAACAAACTTGCTAACCCCATGTTTCACACTAGACCTGGGAAGGTGGCGATACACCGAAATGCTTCAACAGGCTGTGCTTTATGAGGGAGAAAAGAGGAGTATATGTTGAAGTTCTTGGCAGATAAAAGACAGTATGTGAGAAAAGTTGGCGGAAGGCCTGACCTCAGCTGTGTTTATTTGTTGGGAATTTCTTTATGAACAGAGGGGAGCAGCTGCTGAAAGAGATGTGGACGTCAGCAACACCTGTGCATACACAATCATATCAATGCACATGAAACCTGCAGAGACTAGTGCCAGACTGCAGCATTTACATCAACTTAGGTTTAAAATCTTAATTAACTGGAACAGTATTTTTTTTAGCTGACATTAGAAATATAAGTTCAAAATGTAATTGATGAACCAGGCATCAAATGTTGAAACTAGGTGAAAACTTCACTAACTAAATGTTTTGTTTTAGACATGATGGGGTTAACAGCAAACTACTACATAAGATGCTGCAGCTTCAAAGTGAAACACCCATCGTGCTAAAGACTGCCTTATTTTCCCCTCTGAGCCGCAGCTGCAGCCGAATCAGAGTATAGGATGAATGAACAATAACTGGCTGCTGCAGCTAAATCCTCCCCTGACTGATGGTTCCATTACGTCCAGGCTGCTTTCATTTACTTGAAAATTCTGAGCAGAGGAGCTAATGCTGCACGACAGTCGAATATCATGATTACTATGTCTGCTGCAGGCTAGTCTCTCGAGCCATCACTCCTCTGTGTATTGTAAAAGGAGCATGGAATCCCAAGGACATCCAGTTTAGAGGGCAAACATTTGGTACGTGACAATGAAAGCAGGTAGCCGGGAGCACCTGGAGGGCTAATTACACCTGGAGACAGCAGTAATATCCACGCTGTGGCAATAAGTCCAAATATAAATGGATTTAAAGTTAAAGTTGACCACATTGGCGTCTCTTACTGCTTTGTGTGTTTTTTTTAACCCAGTAGCTTGGAGGAAGCAGGTTATGCTGACTTACTCCTGTTTCTTTGTGCTAGCATGTTAGCATGACTTTGCAAACATAATCTTAAAAGGAGTAAAAAGAGGCGGGAAAATGCTAAAGAAGAGGAGAATTTTGGCTCTTCTTGTAATGGAGCTCACTTTGGCTCTTGTCAGGCTGAATGAGTCAACCCCCTAATTACATAATTATTACCTCCAATGATGAGGTTATGGTTGGAAAGGCAGAGAGGAATGGAGTCTTGCGCCGCTCTTTTATGATTTAAGATCCAAACAAGCGTTTATTTTTGCTATCTGAGACAATTAGCCTCTTCGTCACAACTTATTTTTTCTGCCTCTCTGTCCAAAATTTCACACCCAAATTGGTTATATCTTGGTTTCAATTCAGTACAAGTCAGTTTTTATTTGTCATCACATCTACAAGGACTGTTGTATTGTATAAATCTTGTCGCCAATGCCCCGTTTCCACTGAGGGGTACAGCATGGGTTGTTATGGTCTGGCACGGTCCCGAATGGTCCAGCTCATTCAGGAAAGTGTTTCCACAGCAAGTCGGACCACCACCCGGCATGCAGGGTTTTGACAAAATGCCTAGCGTAGCGTCATAGTGCCACAACACTTACACACATGAAGCCAAAACACAAGATATGTCAGGTCTTTGGGGTTTTTTGTTCATTTTATTTTGGAATTTCTTTCTTTCCTGTTTTATTTTGTAGTTCTAACTCTGTTCTCGTTTCAGGTGCCTTTGCTTTCCTTCCCTTGTGTTTCCTCCCTCAGCTGATTACCCGCTCCACCTTAATGTGCTTCACC
>JBBBVT010000019.1:3626598-3639619 GCA_037177035.1 Craterocephalus eyresii | reverse complement strand
TTAAGAAAGAAAATAAAATGCAAAATGACGTTTTGTTCTGCATGCCTGCCGTGTTGGTCATATGCTGCTGAGGACCACGTTATTTTGCCATTTTTTTTAAAGGAAAGTCTCTCTTTCAGTTTTAGGGTTTTCTTCTTCTTCTGAAGATGACTAAACATGCTCTGTGTTGCATTCCTCCCCATCTTCTTCTTCTGATACATCCTCCACCTCCTCCTCTGAATCAGAGTTGTCTTGCTGGACATCTGAAAAAATCTGTTCTAGAGCCTCTTCAGCGTTATAACACACACTCATGGCTTCAGCAAAGAGAGAATTGGCAAAGAGGCACAGCAGTCCGCGAGAAGACCCCCTGATTTTTCTTGTTTACTTCTGCTACTGATTGATCACAGTAAGCATCAGGATGAGACATGTTCCAACCTCAGTTAGAGACAAAGACAAGTTCATTCCCTTTAATTTTGTCAATGATGCATATACGGATGTTTTTACGTCAAACACTTTGAAGCTTCAGTCTGGTTTTCCAATCTGTTAACCTGTGTAAATCTTGTCCATAGTTGTTGGGGCGGCTGCATCCAATATGCTGGCCTCTGTTTGAGTTGCAGCATCAGTCATAGTTGTAGAAAACTGGGCATTTACAGATAGCAGGACTAAATCAAGCAGTGGTTTATCAGGTTCCTTCATTTCAGGCTAATGTCTGATGATTTCTGTGACTGGAAGTGTGTGTATCTACATCTGAGCAGAAAGACATTCAGCATCTTGTATCTGACATTAATGCGTTTTAAACTCAAGTTTAGACACCTTGTCAGGGAGAATTGTTGATTTTAGCCTTTATTTGTAACTGCAGCTGCATATTTTTGTTCCTATTTACAACATATCAAGCTCCATATAGGCTACTGTGTATCTGTACAGCATCTTTTATATTTTTTGGTGGTTTTATATTCAGCAGAATCAACTGGGTGCATTTAAGAGGCATGGTATTTTGTCACCACCACAAAACAGCTTTAGTAGAAAAGATGGAATTTCCCTTAAAGTCCCGCCTCATTGCCAGCATATGTGTTGTCTCTTTCTCCGCCGGTGTGTTTTGATGTCAGCTGATGCAGCTCAGCCTGTTTTTTCGTGGCCGTGGGCTAAAGAGCGTTGACAATCTGGTATCTTACTGACTCATTCTGGTAAGACCTTTGGATTTAAGACCTTTTAATCTGCAGCCACCCACAAACTGAGAGAAATCCTTTCTCTCAGCCCCTTGTCTCTGTTGCTGTTTTCCTTGCATAGAAACATCAGCCTGTTCTTTGTTGTCTTGTCTCTGTCTTTATCCAGTTGTTCTTTCATTTTATTAGGTCTGCTTCCAAAAAGACAATCTGGCCGGTGAACACTTGTTAATGCGGTGTAATAATGATTATCACAAAAGCAAAGATTGAAGAAATACAGCTAGTTATGAGGATTCAGATTGATCTAATTGTCTTGGATAAAACTGTCGAAACATTAGATTATGTGTGTCCATTTTCTTTTTCTTCCCTGTTAATTTAATGCACACAGAGGGCATGGTGTTTAGCTTTACAGCTGAATTCAAATAAAATATCTGTCTTATAGCACCACAGACAAATGGGGGGGATAATAAAACTTAAGTGGTTAATGTTGGACACATAACCTTTTGGTATTTGAGTCAAACTATTTTCACAAAGCTAAATGGGAATTATTTTTAATGTTGCTCAAATAGTTCCAAAGGCTAAATGTATTAGTTTGGGAACACTGCATTTCACCTTTATTCTTCAAATGTTCATCCATTGATTAATAGTTCATAAAATGTGACACAAAACACTTCAATGAGTCCATCGATCCATTTTCTGTACCGCTTTAAATAAGACAAAGTGTGCTGCAGGGTGGGGTGGTGGTTAGCACCCCAGCCTCGCAAGGTCACTGTTTTGAGCCCCAAGCAGAGTTGGAGTCAGAAGGGGCTGCAGGTTCAGGCTGAGGAGGGGCTTGAAACAGTGGCCTTTCCATGTGGAGTCTGTATGTTCACCCTGTGCATGCGTGGGTTCTCAACAGGTACTCCAGCTTCCTCCCAATGTCCAAAGACATGCATGTTAGGTTAATTGGACGCTCTAAATTGTCACTAGAAGTGAGTGTGTGTGAATGGTTGTCTGTCTCTCTGTATGAACACCTTCATGTGTTTTCTACATTCTTAAAAACTCCATGAGACCTTAAAACTTTGTTCTTGTTCTCAAGGCTTGAGCCACATGTGATTGATGACACTTCTTGCCACTTTGAGCTGGTCGAACGTTTTTGTCGTGGGGCTCCGAGAAGTGTTGCATGATTGGTCAGACATTTGAGGTGGGCATAGGTAACGTGTGAAAGCATGAAAGGGACGTAGTCACTTCCGCATTTCTACTGATGTGGGGATAAATGAACACTTTTAACAGCTGATTGAGGTGGTGAGAAAGTACAATAACGTTTCCAACACACGGTACAGTAAATAAAGACACTGATCTTTAGTGCGCAGTCTAGCACTGTCACAAACTATGTTTTACATAAAATCCAAAAATAAATCTGATTGTCCCACCGTCTTGCAGGCTAATTCTTGTGGAGTTAGAATGAAATGCCCTGACGAAAACTAACTTTTTTCTCGTTCTTGCAGCCCCGCTTCTTGTGGAGTATGCAGCAAGTTGAAAACTTCCAACTAAACTAAATAGATTTTTGGAAGAAGTCAACACACACATTACAGCCCACAATTTCAAATGTCAAAAAAATTCCCACCTACTCCACTGCTTCTCTCCAGATGACCCCCTACAAATACTTAAAGTCAGACTGAACTATTCCATTTTTTAAAAAAGTCAATGAATTTTTAAATACAAAAAATGGTCCAATTTATCTTTCTGATAAAAGACTGGATATTTAACTTTGCCACTTTTAAAAAACACATTAAGGTAAAAGTTAGACAAATATCCGACCAAGTAAAACTTTAACCATCAGGAAAGGTCATTACCCAAACAAACAAAGCCGCACTCAGAGGAATGTCACTTGATAGCAGCAGTGGTCAGTCTGTTGGTCGGTGAAGAGAGAACAAGGCATCCGTGATACTGCCTCTTGAACTGCCTCACACACAGTCCACGATGACTCTTATCAGTCTGGGCTGTCAGATACAAGGTCTGAACACATCCTTATCTGTCCTCCACTCTACCTTACTGGCTCCTGCAGCTAGACTGGAGGTTGTTGGCGTGTTTCAGCCAGATTCCATTGGGCACCAATGTAAAATGCTCTCGAGTTGAGACATTGCTTCAGGTGGGTTAGTGGTGGCTTTAACACCAGAGGAAACTCCATAATATTACAGGTTAGCAAGCACAAGTTTTCGCTTAGTGCATTTATGAAGTTTTAAGGAATGTTTCAGGCAATGTTTTGGTTTAACCAAAACTAACTGTTTAAAATCTGAGGTCCCCCAGAGGGAGGATTAAAGATCAGATGGCAAAACTGTCAAACTGGCAGTTTTGAAGACCTTTCGCAAACTATCTGAAGTAGAATTTTTCTAACTTTGTTCGGCTTCTTTTATCTGAGTTTGCCTTTTCTGAGATAACATTAACTAATTATACTATGATTTGATATTGGTTTATAAAAAAGAAAAATGAGCAGACCTTTAGGCTGTACTTGGTTCGATTTGTCAAGATGGATTTTTCCATCATGAATGGTTGAATATGGACGGCTCCAAAAAATATCCAAAAAAGATGTGGTTGCAGAGATATACTAATTACAACATGGTCATTTTTTTTAGCAGAGGCCTAAAAAATAAGAAAGCTCAAAGGATTAAAGGACAGAATGTCCTTTAACTTCATAAGTCACAAACTTTTGCAGATGATGATGTACTTCTCTACATTAGATCACTGTACTCTACGCAGGTGAGGCTAAGCTAGGTGACGGAGAAGAATAAGATTTGATTCATAGCATTTCATGTTTACCCTGCATGCTTAAAAAAAACACTAAAAATATGTAGTAGGCCTACCTAAAGTTACAGTGTAATGTTTCAGTTTATAGCTCAGGGCCAGAAATGGTCTTTTAAAAAAGGGTTTCCTGGTCAGAATAAGAACTGGGTGCTTTTAGTTCTATATCCAACATCATGTGAATCTGAAGGGGCTTAAAAACATGTATTTAAAAAACAAAGTTGTCTGAAAAAATAAAAATAAGAATTTTAAATAATAGATAGCATGAAATTTCAGGCACATCATTTGGTGACAATATATGAGGGGTTATATTAAACCCTTCTGTCAGAGAGGGTTTAGCAAAGGAGCAAGCAGGCCATATCTAAGTTTTCTCCTCACTGGACTTTAAGGAATGTGTTGCATGCTGCAGGTCCTCGGCTGTCTGCCCACAGCAAGCCAAGGCCACACAAAAGTTTCTTAAGCACCGGGGAAGTGAAAAAAACCACATCAGTGTGGAGCTGGAGGAACGGGAGAGGAGGACTTAACTGGACTGTGTTAATTTGTATCTGAAGTTGTGATGTCTGTGGGGGGAGACGGGAGGGGGGGCTGCATTAGAAAGCGCTGGTCCGATGAGAGACGCAGGGAGTCAGATTTCAGCTTTGCGAGGGCCCCCTGAGTCCCGACACACTGAAGCTGCCTTTGTTTGACTGCAAACCAGAAGGAGAGGGAGAGTCAGAGAGAGGAGGAGGACTAGGACGAGGAGGAGGAGGAGAGAAAGAGGGGTTTTTAGTTTGGAGCAAGTGAGACAGAGGCAGAGTGGGCTCCATCTCTCTCTCTCTGTCACTACCACATGAGCAGGGAAACTTTAGCGTGGATCAAAGCGCACCAACAGTGAAAATGACTTCCCGGTAAATGAAACGTGCGCTGTTTTCTCAAAATAAGTTGCACTTTTACACAGTTTCTCACTTCTCCGGTGTGCTTTTGTGCAGCAATCCTCCCTGGTTCTTTGGATTATCTCTCCTCGTGCTCAGGTCCTGCTGGCATCCCTCCTCTGCCTATCAGCTGCTGGGAGGTATGTGCGCTCTGTCTGCTGATTGCTTCCCACCGTTTCCTTTTGTCTCCTGTTGCTGAACTTTCTGCTGCCGTCCATCTGTTAAAAAGGAATGATAAACATGCTTCACACTGGAGTGAAACCAGTGCTTCATTACAGCATTAAACTGGTCATATTACTGGTATGCTGTGTTCAAGATATAATTGAATTTATTGCAGGTTAAATATTTATGCAATCTAACAAGTTTGGAGAAGCATGCCAAGGTCTGTGTTCAGTTTTTTGAGATAAGCATGTGAGCAGTCGTGGTTGTAGGAAAATGTTATAATTAACAAATTACCCGGGATCTCAAATTATGACTCATATGCTTACATATGAATGTCTTAAGGGACTTGAGTTTGTGTTTTGAAGTTATACTTACAATTCAGCCACTGTTTAACAACATCAGCGCATCCCCGGGGATACTGGGTTGAATGTGCTCAGATCATTGCACATACCACTTTACAGTTGAAGTGGTGAGGAAGTTATATGGATGGTAAAAAAAAACTGAAGGGGTGTGAATCTTGCAGCAACTCATGATTTAATTCGATTCCGATTCTTGGGATAACGATTCGATTCTGTATCGACTCTCGGTTCAAACCGATTTTAATTCACTCATTCACTCCGTTCCTCCATAAGCCAGAAACAGCTCTGAGGAACTATTTGATTAGCTGAAAGAAAACCCATCATTTTCATCAAACAATGGTGTAAACTTTGTAAGCTAACCTGGCAAAGTTTAACATGTCTTTGTCACTTAGCAGCAGCCTTGAAAGTCAAGCTTATCATTTTTTGCCTTTCAAAAAAAATCCAATCTTGGAAATTTTGAAACCATTCTGTATCTTGATGAACAAAAATCTCGATTCCGATTAAAAATACGACTTTTTTCACCACCCCTAGTAAAAGATGTTCCCAGTTTTTAAAATGAATACCCTAGTGGTGCTACAGTGCATGATTGAGGTCCTCTGCGTAATCCTCTGCCACCTCTGCAGCCTGTTTTCACAGCTTCAAGCTGTAGGTTTTCCTTCTGTGTGTAATGGATCAATTGAGACTCTTCAAGATGTTCCCAATTAGCTCTGAAAGGAGTGAACCCCCCCCCCAAACTGGAATTGGAAGCAGGTGAAAACCACACGTTGTTCATATGGAGAAAACCTCTACAGTTTGTAATGCAGACTGATAAAGTTGGGGGAGATAATCAGAGTATTTCAAGGTGCTTATGGGAGATAATCAGTGGGGCTTTAGTCCGCGAGCTTTGCTTTATTAGTTTTTCCCCCAGACAGACGGGCTGTCACTGCTTTCATCAACGAGCTGGAATCCAGATTGGCATTTGCAGGTTTGTGTGTGGGTATCTTGACCTGTGAGGGCCAGTTAGACCCCTGTGCCACAAAAGCAGCATTGTCCGGGATAAGTCAGATGATTACAGGGTCTCATTAGCTAATGCGGTCCCAGGGGGATTAACTGTCCATCTGATTTTCTGAATTACAACCCACTTGGACTGCTGGATTGAAAAAGTGGAACCACTTTCAATGGAAGTGCTTTCCCTCTTTATGAGATGAGAGGAACATGATCTTGGAGGAATGACATACGTCTCGAAAAGGTTTTTGAAAAGTTGGAGGTGGAACATTTGTCCCCCACATGTATTGCTGCTGGGTGGCGCTTCAGTGACGTGACGGTCCAGTTTCCTTCGCTGTAGATCCTGCAGATGTTGGCTGAGGCTCCGTCGTCAGACTGTTTGTGTGTTTGCCATATTTTCATAATCCTCTGCCATGATTCACTGCATGTTTTTGCTCACATACGCTGGATGGTTTGCCAGAGAGAGCACCAGGGACAAATATTTCCAGGGCTGCATGCTGTAAATATTCTTAAACAGAGCTGTCGCCACAGTAACATTTTTGCGCCTGACTTTTGAAATAAAGCTGCTAGAGTCCTTTTGCTTGAGGGAAATAGTGCAGCTTTGTTTGTTACTCGTGTGTCATGATGTTTTTAGGTGGGCACTGGCAGGACAAAAGAAATTCCATGACTGAAACATTGGAGCACTCAGATTTTCAGTCTGACTCAGAAGCTGAACTCTGTGCTGATGTTATTGGTGATAGCTAAACATGGGAATGAATGACTCACACAACAGGTACATTAGTCCTGAATATATAGATAAATAAATAAATGTATAATTTCTTTATATTTTACTTCCAATATGTCAATTTTTTGTGGGAAATCTGTTACTTTTTCATTGATTTTGAGTCCAGTCCTTGTATCTCAGCATATTTAGAGGAATGTGCTTTTAGTTTTTTTCATTTTATTTTTCTGTCTATTTAACACTGACCTGCAGTATGACATACAGTATGGGAAGTTTTCAACAGATGCCTTGCTCAGAGGATGAACCACTGTTGTCTTACATAACAGAAAACGTATCAAAGAATGCATCTTAAATAGTGTTTTATGCACTTTATTACCTTTAGTAGCTTATTTCAGCTGACTAAAAACACATCCTGGGTACATTGATGATCAAAGAAGTGTCAGCCTTGAAATAACCTACAGCAGATAAACATATCAATGGATCTGTTCATCTGGCACTTGCTTCGTACCAAAGTGAATATTTATGTGTCTTTACATGTCTGAATTAATTTAGTTCTATGTCAACAAGATGTTCAATAGTAGATAAGACATACCGACCAAAAATAATGAAAAAAAACTAAATGACTTTGGCACAGGTTCTTAAGGATCCAGAGACGAGTTGCGCGGCAGCCATGGTTTTCATACAGAAAAGTCATAAAAGCAGACCCTGGGGGAAGGAGCTGCATTAAATCTCCACTAATGAGAAGCATTTCTTTACAAACAGAGCAGTACAGTATGATGTACATATGCATTTCGTATGCCTGCACACACCTGCACTCAAAACACACTTACAAACCTGTGAGCCCACCATCTGCTTTGCAGATGGCAATTATTTAAAATTGAGGTTTTTAATTATGTGACACAACATGGACACAGTTAGGCATAATAAATAAGCTAATGATGGAAGTCTTAAAGAATGTGATGATGGAGATTTTACAAATGACGTTGATGATTATGCCCTAATGTTCCTGTTGTCATGTGGTTAATACAGAAATAAAGTGGGTGAGACATGACATGTACCCGACCCTCTTCTGACTTCAGGATGAAGCCGTGTTGAATTAAATCATTTTCAACTTTGGATCATAAATATACATTGGGTTCATTCAAATAAACTTAGTCCAAAGACAAACAAATACTTTTTTTAGAAATCGGTGCAATTTTTACCTAACTTAAGTTTGTTCTTTGAAAAAAAAACTTTAGTTTTACGTAATCATATTTTAACCTTTCTCCTTTAAACTTTCCTTTTAAAAGAATTTAAATAAAATAAACCATTAAAGCTTTAGACATGTGATAGAAGCAATCCTTCTGTCATAAAACAAGAAATTATTATATACTTTAGATCATCATTTGAATGAAGCAAGGGTCACGGCATTAATTCAAGAATTAATAGGTTTATTTTCTGTGTCAGTTTTCCTAAAAATACTGTACTACTCACAAAAACTCATGTGGGATGGAACTATTAAAGGGGAGATTAGCCCATTTTTTTTACCTGGAGTCATATAAAGTTTGATGGATATGCCAAACTAAGGATTTATGATGAAACTAGTCCAATTTGAGATGAAATCCTTCATTAGCGACGTTAGCGGCCCAAATCTGGCATCAGCTTGATGTAGGTCATGTGGACTACTCACACATCATCCTATGATTAAAAGTGTGATTCCAGTTCTTGCTAAGTTCCTAAATCGTGTCCAACTATGATTTCATAAACACTGGAGGCGTTTAAAGTCCATGAAATTTTCCTTTAAGTTTGTTTCCATCCTCACGGTATGACATAATGCACCAGTGAATCTACATGCATCCAGTTCATACTCATGCCTCACTTGTAACACTTGATATTAAACAGGTATTTGGAGGGAAAATATAACATGAGTGAGCTCTGAGCACCAAAGCTTTTACTAAACAAAACAAAAAAATATCACCATGACTACCAAATGTTTAAATGGATGTTTCTTTGGCCACATCAGTGTGCTTTTATTTAACTTCATGGCAAATTGAGTGGGGAGCATGAAAAGTGTCATAACTGCCACATCATGATATAATGCTATAATCAATGTTTATGACAAGTTTTGTATGTAAAACCATAAAAAAAAACTGATTTAACTTGCTGCTGAAGCAGTCGTCTGAAACCGTTTTAGTTTGTAATAAATTGTGTTGCAGACTGTTTGTGTGTCATTGGATCCTCATAAAGCAAATCATCTGCAGGCTTTCCCAGTACTTCTTTAAAGTACACTTCCAAGCTTTGTTGTTTCTGTTTGAATCTGCTGTAAAGATTTCCTTTCAGAGACAATTAGATTAAAGCGATCCTCGATATTTCCCATTTCATCCCTTTGTTTTTAAAATACTGACTCAAGCATTTCTCGCTGCTCGTACTGCTTTGATGTATCTGCAAACACAAACCGATTCAAGATGTGCTATTTGTTTGTGTTTGAGTTTCTGTAACCCAGGTTATCGCTGTTTACTCCCATCTGCCCAAGTTTTGCCCACAGTGCATCATACCTGGTTTAACACCTTTAAATGGCTTTGTTGTGTAGCTTTAGTTCGGCCTGATGGCTCTGATGAGATGATGTCACAGAAGCAGAAATTTGTGGATTTGGATTTCAGTCGGATGAAGGGAAACTAGCTTGACAGTTTCTGGGCCTCATGGGCCATATCTGTAAATACTGAAAGCAACAACATGTCTGTGGGTAAACAGGAATAGCTAAACTTACCCTGGACAAAAACAAAGCAATTATTTGTCATGAACACGCTGCGACAGAAGCTGTAGGTCGAGATGGATGGCTCTCTTCAAAGCTGTAAACCGGAGGACAAACACAGGATGTTTAAGTGTAGGAAGGTTTCCATGTGGGAGAAAAAAAGGTGCGACGCCACATGTCACTTTGACCTATTGTATTCTTATTGTTCTTTACTTTGTGTGTCCTCCTTCACCTAAACTTTACCAGAGATCATAAAAGGATCAGAGGGAGAATCTGCCCAAACTCTGTAAATGATAAAAGCTTTTCTGTTTTTTAGAGGTTTTCTTTTTTTTTTTTTTTTTTTTAGCAAAAAAGCAGACTTAGTGGGAAAATTATCAAAGTCCAAACGCCAAAGCTAGCCTTTCTTTGCCAAACCTCTCATTAAGTCTTTGCTAAACATCCATCACCACTCATGCAAATCAAAGCTCTGGCCATCAAAGGGCTTCCATCCTCCTGCTGCAGCTCCGAGCACTTTGTTGGATGTTTTATTTCCTTGCATTTTATATAGATGTTGAATGACAGATCAGATAAAAAAGCAGTTTCACTCCTTTTCTCGCTGTTTGTAATCACAGCATCTTTCCATGCGAGTAGAATAGATACGTATCTGCTGATTTATATTTGGCATATTATTGATTTTTTTCTCTGTTTCATACCCAGTAGGTCACAGTTTTCATTAGAAAACAATCCTGCTCCTAGGATATTAAATCCAAAGGACTCAGTTGTCCTTTTGGGGTTTCCTCTGCTCACCATTATGTTGTTAAATGGTTTCAAATAATCTGGTGCACATATTCACTCCTCCCTCAAGAAAAAAAAGGCAAAATAAAGTTTGACCTCTTGACATTTTGCCCCCTGTCTTCATCAGATCAAAATTTTAATCCCTTCCAACTTTATGGTTTGTGAACAGTCCTTTTGACACATCTGAGATGTCCATATTATTTTATAACATTAAGAAAAAGTTGTGCTATTTAAGTACAAATAAATTCAGTCCTTTTTTTTTTATTTCTAGCCTGACCACATCATCAATTATTCATCCACACATGCAAATTTTTTAGCTGAGCTGTAGCCAGACGTTTTTCACTGATAAGTGATGGTTAAAAGGTCGAGCACCCTTGTATGTCTACTTGGCAGATGTAACGCAGAGAACAGCGACCCGGCGAAGAGTGTTGGTCACAGGCCAGCTGCAACAACACATCTGGGAGGACTGAGAGAGTAATACATTAGAATCCTCAGAAAAGTCCTCTTAGTTGCTGAGTGCTGGGACAGTGTCAGAGCTGCAAAGAGTGCGGTTGCTACTGAGACACAGCCTTACGTACAATGATTTTATTGTGCTTAATTAGATATGACATAACATGGGAGTATTCCTGTAGGAAATACCATGCTCACACTGTACGCTGCCATCAGCGGGGCTTAAATGTGCATCCAAACTTTATATTTACTGTAAGGTAAATTACAGTTTGAATGGCCGTGTTTATTTTTCCGGGAGCGGCCGGCTTCCTGGCTTCTCGTCCACGGAATCCCGATGGATGAAAACATGGAATATCTAACAGTCTGGAAACTGTCTGTTAGGGCGGAAAGATAGAGCAGAAACAAGCAGGTGTCTGTCAGGGAGAGCACAGACGGAGAGGACATGTCCTGTTATACAGTGAAGGTCATGGAGGGCAGAGCAGCAGTGTGTGGCTCAAAAATAAAAATAATTTACAAAAAAAATGCTGATTTCTGCATTTGCCATCTTCCACAGCGCCGTTGCATGGGCTTAGACACGAATACATGAGTGAAGCATGTTTTTGCGTGGGTGCTTGAGGAGATGGGATCATCTAATAACAGAGCTGCTGTCAGTGAGGACAGATTTATGATGACCCCCCCCCCTCCCACCATATGTTACCTTTGCTCTCCGTAGCACTCTGATCTCTGCTTGTTTGATCAGTCTGCTGCCTCCAGACCAGGAAGTTGGTGTTGACGATAAGAAAGTTTAATTACTACACAAACGAGAATAGCACTTTACTTGAACTCTGAAGTTTTGCTTTACTAATGATGAAAAAAAATGTTTCAAAGACGTATAGACATGGGTGTATAGGTGACGTTAATGTGGATGCATTCCACATGCATTTTCTAAAGCAGCAGTGGGCATACATAAAGTAGGAGCTCCCTCACTCTGTATTCCTTCTAGAGCTCACCCAACCTCTGAAATTGCTGTCTGTGCTCTGTCTCCTCAGCTGATTGGAACAGGAATGAACGACTGCAGCAAACTTCAGTGATTTTATGCAAAACTCTGGAAATTAAACATGGAAGCGAAACGCTGGGAAAACGCTAGAAACTACTGATCAAAACCTTAAAATGGCAAACCATCCATCCATCCATCCATTTTCGGAACCGCTTAATCCAAGTGGTTCGCGGGTGTGCTGGAGCCTATCCCAGCTATTAATGGGCGAGAGGCGGGGTACACCCTGGACAGGTCGCCAGTCTGTCGCCGGGAAAATGGCAAACATGGCGGCAAATAGTCTGAATTCCTGCTTGGAAGACTCAAGTTCAGCATTTTGGTCCCTTTGAAATGAGATATCATGTAAATCGGGGAGGATGATGATGATGATGATTCAAAGCACTTTCAACATTGGCTTGATTTGTCTCATTGGTAGGTTTACAGTATGTTGGTAGGTTAATCTTTCTCTCAACGCTGTGAGGAATGGTTCTATTCATGTATTGGGACTTTTTCCTCTTTTAAAAAGAAATCGACCGACTCTGTTTGTGCCCCATACTGGACAACTTTTACTGAGACTGAGTTTGGTCACAGGTCAGCTTGGGTTCTGAACCCACATGGTTTTGTTGGCAGTCTGGCTGATAGACGACTTATGGAAAGTTGGCGAACAAAACCGACCCGAAAGGAGGTCCCGAGTGTATCCATTGTAGTCATCGCATTGCTTCTTATGAGGAAGAGAGCTGATAAAAATCTCTGATAGACTTGGCTATAACTGCAGAGGTATTATAGTGACAGAAATGACAGCCTGAAGCTTAAAACTAAAGGACAAACTCATGTGGAGCATCTGATTATTTCAAGTGGGAGGTAAGATTAGGGGTGCAGTGTGTGTGCTGCCAGCTGGTCTGCAGCTGGGTCATTTGTGATTACACAGGCAACTCATTCCCTGCTAGTTCCAACACAAATCTAATTAACAGTGCGGTCTCGATTTAACTTATTG
>JBBBVT010000019.1:3590401-3624514 GCA_037177035.1 Craterocephalus eyresii | reverse complement strand
CATTTTAAATCATACCCCCATGTCTTCTCATTCCTTGGTTGTTGGCATGTTGCAACCCCCTTGGGGGCTGTAACAGTATTAAATTCAAGAAAAAAAAACATGTAATATTAGATTCATAGAGGCTTTTGATCCTCCCGGAACAAATTTGGATGAATGGCATAATAATGGAATTTCTCTTCTAAGTGAGAGCAAACAGCCCCCTGCCCCATTTTCGAGCTTGGGTTGAACAATGCTGTCATCATTCAGAGCCTAAAGGAACACCAGACATCACAGTCTGGTACTCGGACCTGAAATCTTTCAGCACCTCCTATTGAACAAAGGAGTTAGGAAAACAGATCAGTTTTCTGAAAAGCTTTTAAGCTCACCAGGAAGTTCAACATTCAGCTCCATTATTAAGCTACAGATAAGAATTTCTTTAACACTTGGAAATGGAACAAGTGGCGCTAATCTTTTCTTATGATCTGTATTTTACCAGACTATTGATTCCTGATAAACACAATTAAGAAGATTGGGATCAAAGCGCAAGTTATCCACTTTTCTATGGGATGAGCGTTGTGTGGCACTTGTTGTTTTCTAACTTTATTTAGCAGCTTCTTCTACCAAAGAAAAACAGAGCAACATTTCCAGTCTTAAAGACTAGCAGTTCATTTTTGCTCTTGACCACCGGACAATTCGGTTTTCCTTGCTGCTCACATTTCTCCTTTGCATTCCCTGAATTCAGACCAAAACATATGATTCATATTGTGTCATATTTACTCAGAAGGCAGCCATTTCTGTCAGCTGTTGAGTCATTTTCATGATATTGTGATGAAAGAATTTGATCAATGTTATTGTTTGCCTGGCCAGTCCAAATGTTCCTTTTCTAAAACACATCTTTACACGTTAACATTGAAATTTGGTCATGTGGGTACGTTTAATTTTCAATAAACATTATGGTGGTTAACAGGATCTGTTTTCCAAGACGCAGCGGTGAGATGATATATTGTTCTTGAAGTTGTCGTGGCAAACTTATTAATAATGCAGTTTTCAACAATACACATTTGTCCAAGTTGACTACAGTTTTTTCCTTTTCTCTCCTTTAGATATAAATTCACCAACATGTTCTCATGCAGTAAAAAAAAATGTATACATTTCTTTTTGCTTTGATTAGAATTAAATCCACTGACAACAGCTGATAAAAAGACTACACCAAAAGGTCTAGTCTCTTCCCATTTGAACATCTCCACTCTGGAATAGCTCCTCTTTGTGGATCCAAGCTGGCAACACAGCACAAGCAGTTTATTGAGTTGTGGTTGCACGAAGAGACTTCAACACATTTAGCCTCTGGCAGCAAATATGAAACACGTACTCTGCTCCAGTTTCCTTCCTAGCAGATAACAATAACTTCTCTTTGACATTAAACTGAGCATAAGCTGAATTTTGGCAGAAGTTTGATACTTTTGTACTTTTATCACTTCATACATATCAATAAACACAACAGAACAAGCACTGTCGGCCGATATGTTTCAGATGAATTTAGAACCTGTGTAACTGGAGAGTCGTGAACAGAAGCTGTAGCAAGCAGCAGCACCCCAATGCTAGTCAGAATTATTGTGAAGAAGCGCTCTTTTCCTGTTGCACAACTACAGAAGTTCAAGATTGCTTGATGCTTTGGTCATCTGGACTTAAAAGATTTCCTTTAGCACTAAATCTGTTGAAAATTTTCTTTCATAATCATGACTTTGCTCTAAAAGACATGATGCTGAACTGTCTTACAACCTTTAGGCTTGAAGTTGAAGGAGTCCGAAGTTCAGAGTCGGAGTGAAGAGCTCATCAGACTCATGGTTTGCAGGTTAGAGACTATCATGCTGGCTGCAGACAGAGAACTCTGGTTATGTTTATCTGTTTATGACAAGAAGTATATTTGAAATGTCTCTCTGTGCTGGGCACACAGCTCCTAATCCAACAGGTGTTTTAGTTTTCTAGCATTTGTTACCAATTTGTGGCCGTTATCAGTGCAAGGCGGAAAAGCCGCGGTATTTACTGGAACAGTTTGCATCAGCGCAGAAATTCCCTCACAATCTTCTAAATCACCAACAGGGACTCAAACAGAGCAAGGTTGACATTAGCTGATCAAATTTTCATTTCGCAGTGAATCATGTCACCAAGCCTGTAACCCGAAATCTGTGGGCCAAATCCTCATCATCTGCATTTTAGGATGCAAAGATCATCATGCTGTCAGTTGACCTCCTGTTGGAGGAAATCGACTCCAGGTCTGATAATGAGGATCAAAGAGCACAGGCAGGTACTGCAGGAGTTTTATGGAAGCTAACAGCTTCCTGCAATATCCTCTGCAGGGTAACTGTTAGCAAGGAGAGAGGCCAGCTTCTAAATCTGGCAAGCTTTACAACTATGCACAAAGCTCACACACATAAAACACACAGCTTTAACCCAGCTGAGCTAATGTTGAGCTGTAACGCTTACTTCTGGATTAAGTTTCCACAACAAATGCTCTTTAAATCCAACTTTTCTTTCAGCTGAGCACATGAATTAGATGGAAATAATTGTGGGACTATGTGTGGAGAGAAGAATTCATGGTGGAGGGATTCAAATAGTTGACATTGCAAGGATTCCACTTCTCTTCAGGATAAAAAAATCTATTTCCTATATGGCAAATTATCTAGTTTGATCTATTGTTTAGATCTTTTTTTTTTTTGGTTAGACTAAGGGTCTGAGTTTGACAGAGGGACGTCAAAGTTACACCACAGTGAGAATTACCAGCTGCACAGCAATAAATAAAAGGTTGTAAGTCTCCAGAAAAGGATCATATTTGTTGGAATAAATGGATGCAGGTGCAGTCTGCGGCACTAAAGAACAGCTTAATTTCCAGTTCAATGGCGTATTAATATTTGCGCATGAAGCAAGTTTTACTGTTATTAAACGATTAAGAAAAGGTTTCCACTAGCCCAGGTCAAGCCCAGGTCAGCCAAAATGGTCTGGTTATGTAAGAAATGAAATAAAGATCGATTGCTTGCAGTTTTTTTTATTTAGTCCTGTCTTAGTTTACAGTTAGATAATTAGCAAGAGGGAAAGTTGGAAATTCACTCTGGTATCTGAAATCCATTTAATGACCATTTAATAAATGATGACTTTAAAGGAGAATTATGCTGTTTTCTTCCAAACTGACACGGTTTCAGACTGAGGGAAAATGCTATTTTGACAATGTTCTTAAATACTAAAATTCCCCTCATCTTCTGTTGGATCATGGGTAGTTTTGTCACAAATTGTGTGTTTATGGTCCAAGTTGCTCTTGGATCAAAACATATCGTCACATATTAGCTGCATAAGCTTCTGACTTTCGTGTTGTTTCATTCCTCTGTTTTAAGTGACTACCAGAGCCAACCCTCAGACGTTCTGCTTAAAGGAGCTATACCCGATATTACGTCCAGCTATTTTAGTTAGCGATAGCGGCTAATTTTTAACTTTGGCGTGATGCGCTCTCAGCCAATGGGGTTAACTTTCGGAGCCTTACTGGCTGATCGCAATCTGGAGGTTCCAAAAGTTAACCATATTGGCAAAAAAAAGAGCGTCACGCAAAGCTAAAAACTAGCCACTTTCGCTTACTAAAATAGCCGTAATATCGGGTGTATCTCCTTTAACTAGTCAATACCAGTTACCAGTGCTGCTCTGACGCAGAATTACATTTTCTGACTGGAAAAAATGAATAGATACCAATCAGTTGTCTGACTTTCCAGTTGCAACAAAAATATTAAAGAGGAAATACCAGTAGATCATTAGCTTGATTAACTCATTACGTTAAATAATTACACCAATAAGATGTGATGTTAATAATAAAGGAAAAATTTTCACCCTCCTATGTCTGAGCTCTACTAAATGCATGATCACTTGAAGTTTAAGTGAGGTGGAAATAACAATGAAAATGTTTGGATAACTTTTTAAATTGTATCCTAAATATCAGAATTACTCACTGAATGTCACAATCTCAGAAACAGAGGATTGTGTTTTTTCAGAGTTGTTGAGATGGTTGCACTCAGTCACTTTTCCAATGAAACCGCAGATTTCTCCGCAATGACAAAGCCAGAGTGGGATTTTGGACTGAAGTATCCCATTTACAGACCTCTCAGTGCATGTTTAACGCACATTTGCTAGAAATGGCAGCCTCAGGTCCTCTTGGAAAAGATCCTGTGAACCTGGTTTACCTTCCCTTTGGAAGTTTTTTTATTTCTCTCAGCAGAACTGCTGCAGCTCACTCAGGTTTAACAGGGAAAGCCGTTTATAGGTGTCTTTAGAGATGGCCTATTGGGATTGTTTCCAGATTATCGACTAGTTTTCTTCAAGCCACAACTACATTTTTCTGGAAATATACCTTGGGTCATTCCCTTGTTAAAATGTTAACCTTTTCCCTAAATACTAATAAAGACTTCCAGTCTGGATGGCTCAGAGTCTTTCCACATCCTGACAAGGACCTACCATAGAAGAATGATAATCTCCTTTTTTGACTGTGGGAGGAATATGAATAAGGTGTGCCTATGTTACATAATCTATTAATCAGAGTTTAATCCAGACCCCTTATCTCCTCATGGTCTTGGAGTCATTCAGAGGCATTTTGTTAAACTCCCATGCTTTTGTGCAACTTTAAGAGTGGGAACTGTTATTTTTAGCTGGTCTACAGTATAACAAAGGCCCAGATGATTAAGTGGTTTTGACCATTCTTTTCTACGTAATGGTTGGTTTTCACTCCATGAGGTGCATTATGAGTTTGCTTTAACAAAGTCTGTTGTGTGTTGGAGGGGAAAACCTCTTTTCTGTGATTTTTTATTATTTTTTCCATGTGTTGGGACGACAGCTGTGGAATTACTTCATATTGTGTCCGTTTCTCATTGACATGCTGGCATTAGGGACATGCATTAAGATGGTCTCTGAGTAATATCAACAAGCTAAAACGGAGAGAATAAAAGGAGCTGGAAGCTGCTTGACTGTGAAAACAGAGCTGAGGTTGCAGCTGGAGCAGAGATATCACAGGCTGGATTCTTACGGTGGGATATGATGATAACAGCCGTGATGAGGTCATGCTGATCAGGAGTCTAAACACTTATGTAAACACTTCAAGTAATACCAATGTGAGGGACCGAGCTCTTAAAATTTTTAAAAGTTAAAACTTGGCAAAGTGAAAGTATTTTTATTTATTTTAAACATTATTTGAATCTTTGCCACTGTTTCTTTCATTTGTTTAATGTCAATCTTCCCTTTGCTTTCTGTTTGTCTGAAGACAGATCGCCCTTTTTCCCGCCTTCTTTTCCTCTGTCTGCCCATCGGAACCAGATTTAGGCTACATTCCCCCCTGCCAAACATTATTCACTCTTAGTTTGCCAAAATATTCAAAGAGGCTATTATCCTTTAAATATTTGTAAACACAAATAAATATTCCTAAAAAGGCTCACTCTTTGCTTTTAGCCACTGTTCTCCAAACATTTTGTTAGGAATTTTAAGTTGCGTTAGCAGGCCATTGAGCTTGACCTGGTGACGACCTGGTGCAGGATGCTAACAGCTGCTGCGTGTCCGAGTTGTTGTAGGACATAAGGGTCAAGGATCGGGGTCATTTCCTCTCCACTGTGAACCTGGAGGGCATTTTGACTCAATTTAGCAACCTTTGCATTTTGAGATAGGAGACTTTATTTTATTACCATCTTAGAGATCCTCTTCATTACTTTGTTTTTCATTTTCTTCCCAAAAAATCGCTTGGAAGTTGAGACGAATGAAAACCTGGAGGGCACGCTGGCAGAAGACCTTTATAAAGATTTTAATGAAAACATCTTTCCCTTTATTTGTTCCAAGAAATGGAGGGTCAAGATGATTTTTCCATCTCACATAACTGTGTTTACGGCAGCCACTTAGCAAGACTTACAAATGATTTGTGGAGGCCCCGAGAACAAATGATGTACGTGAAGTTAAACAACTTAGTTTGTGCTGACGCACAATGACTCTGGAAGGTTTGCAAGACCACAACATCAACACTCACTTGGCCTCGATGAGGACACGTTTGGAAATAACATTTTGGGAGATTCATCAAAACTGCACAGAAAGTAGTGAAGTTAAGTAGAGGCTCAAATCACGAAGTCTCTATGACTAAAATGTGGCTTGATGGTGATTACACGGTCATCCTCGTAGGCACAGAATCAAGAGGCATCATGACTTAAGGAGTTTTTTTTTTTTTTTTATATTCGAAACTTGTCTTTTTCCTCTGATGTATTGCTTACAGTAAATTCTGCTAACCTGAAGTGGCAGCTTTAAACAGAAGGAGCCTTTGACACTCAGGTCCTTCTTATCTGGGCCAGTCGCCGCTGTCTAACACCGACTGTCCACCGGCGCCGTTGGATGCAGCCACACTTGAGTCAATGAATGGACCGGACAGTGAGAGGATTGGCTGACGGCCCGATATTTGAGCGAACAAATCGCACTGCAGAGCCAAAGCAGATGGTATCACTCAAACCCCCCCACCCTCCATTTCTAGAAACACTGGATAAACTACATGAGTATCTTCTATGTGATGAATACAAACATGCCAAACCTGACTATAAAGACTTGGCAGTCGTCACGGCAAGAGAAGGAAAGGGGACCTGAAGGGATTTTTTATGGCTCGGGGAGCTGATGAGGTGTTTTCATAGATATGTTTCATTAAGCTGCAGATGTTGGTCCTTTAGTTGCACTTTAGCATATATTTGACAAATTTATGGCTTTCCTTTTCTTTTTTTCCTCGTGTTTTCCAGTGAGTATTTTTCCATTTCCCGTCTTCACTTTTTAAATCTTTTTAAAACCTTAAACTAAAAAGACCAAAACCATTTCATACCGGATCCATGTGAAATGATTCCAGCTTTTGTGTTGGTAAAGCAGAAGAAAAGTTGGTCTTCTTCTCATTACCTTCCTGTGTTTGTCTCCCAGACTCTATCTCATGTTTCCTGTTGGTTATTGGAAACATTTGCATCAAACTGGAAAACTGGAAGAAATTCAACATTTCTTCCAGTGTTCTTTTTCTCGATGAAGTTGAACAGAGCCTTTACGACACCTCCTCAAGTTCTGCACTAAAATTCAGACATGATGGCAGCAAACTGCCAAAGATAATGACGAGGCCGTGCTTTCAGTTAGTCCATCATTCCTCCGACGCTTTGGTCAGAGTGCAGGTCTTACAGCTGGTTAAACACAGCTTGGGGGGATCCGAAACAACATGCCGTTTACATAGGGTCGCGTGGCATTTGAACTTTACAGATGGCTGCTTTAAACATCAGACTATAGCGACTTAATTAACCTGGAGGCAGTTCAAAAGAAGGCTTCTAGAGGTTTTACATACTGTTAAATGTGATCTTGCAGAGTCAAAGCATTTTTAAAAGCAGTATCTTAACTTATAAAGGTTTAAACTTTTATAGGTTTAGTGTCCAGATTCAGTACTGATTTAAGTATCAAAGCAAAAAAAGCAGTAAAACATGACCAGATTTAACCTTTTTTTTTATTGTATCCTCATAATGAATCTGCAACCACAAGGTCTATATGAATACTTTTGGATTCATGGCAAAAAGACTTGTTAGGCTTTTTAAGATGATTAGAGAGTAGAGTAGAGTAAATAAAGACAGCACAAATGAAAAATGCTTCAGGATTATTATTAATATCCCCCTTTGGAATAATGCTGCTGTAGCTCTAACACGTTGTGAAAATGATCTCTGCAAAGGCCAGTTCTGAGAAAGTGAAAGAGAGAGAAAATAGAGAGGTGTTAGAGATGATTAGAGGTTTCAAAATGGACATTTTGCCACAGTTTGGCCCCATCTGTTCTCAGAGTCCCCCCCTTGGGTCACCTCAGATTTTGCCAGGTTAAATGTTATGCCCATTGCGTGCAGCTGCAGAATAGAGGCCCATTTATGCTCCATGTATCTGTCTTCTGCGTCAACCATAAATGGATTTACAATTAATACTTAAAATCTTACTGTGTGATTTCTTTCCTGAAAGTTGGATTTACTATCGGAGGAATCATCTCCTGACTGTCCACAGCATGATTAAACAAAAATGTCCCTGACCTTTATATCCTAAAGGTACATTCTTCCTCAAAATAATGCTGTTTTTTCAATGTTTTGAATAACAAAATTGGCAGCGCATAGCTCCATGAAACTCGGGTATCCCACTGAAAAGTGAACTTGTGTAACTTTAAGTGGAAAAAAGGAAAGAAACCCTTCAAATATTTGACTCTACAAAGGTGATACTGTTCTCCTGCAGAGGCTGCCAATTTGGTGACTCATATCGAGATGGAAGATAAGGAGCTGGTGTGTGTGTGTGTGTGTGTTTGTCTATTGAAGTGTATTTCAGACAAGATAGGCAGGAGGTTTTGGCACCACTACCTTAACTGACTGAACTGTTTGGCCTTTGGCACTTCTTAGCTTTGGAGCTGCCAGCTTATAGACATAGAAGAAAAGGAGATATTTTTATAAAAAGCATCCTTATCAGTGAACCAGCTCCGATCCAGTCTGTTGGCTTATATGGAAGCAGGCCATGGCTTAGAACTGCTGGCTCTGACTCAGACCAAAATAATTGAACAGATTCTAAGATTCCTCTTTTTGCTTCCTATGTGGCCTATTTTAATACTTTAGTAGCAGGAAGTTCTCATTCCTTCCCCCGTGCAGAAAGGATTCAATGTGATCTGTTGGTTTCATAGTGATTATCATATTCTTTAATAAACAGAGATATAAATACAAATAATTTATCATTATCACAGTTTATTTCTCTCATGGCTGTGAACAAGCAACATAGACTGGACAAAACAAATCACAAGTACATCTTGATACATCGCCACGCTCAGAAAGGAGAAGGAAGAAGAAAAACGTGCAATGTTAAAATTATCTGCACCTTTTAACTGATTGATCTGTCAATTACCTAACAACACTTAATGAAAATACTCAGTCCTTAAATTAGCTGTCATTTATCAACTTTATATACTCAAATTATTCGATTACACCCTTTTCAAATTGTACGTCATTTTTTAAATTAATTGAAATTAATTAGATTGGAGTTTTTTGGTTTAAAGTGCCTCTAGATGACTCACTTTGGGAATTTATATTTGAAAACATCAACTGAGAGGAATCAAATCAAACAGAAAGAAATTCCATTTGAAGTCTAACACCAGGTTAAAGCTGTGAAAAAATTGGCCATTATGATAGATTAGAAAAGCACTGAATGAGTGCGGCCCACACATGAGCCTGGAAACTCATTCTGCTCTGAACTTCCATGGCCCCTCTCCTCCTGGACGCTGCTCTTACACTGTTTTCATTAGGAAGTGATTATAAACTCCTGGCTGCTTGTGAGTAATCCCTTGTAAAAACCCACTGCAGAGCTGACATTAAACCCCAGTTCACTGTGACCCAATCCACAGCACAACTGCTACGTTTTCCAGGGGACAATGGAAGGTGTTTGGGATCAGATTTAGGAAAAAGACGCATACACCAGTTTCCATTTCACCACACTTTAACAGATTTATGCAAAACTGCAAACTCAGCATTTCTCACAGGAGAGAAAAAAAAACTAATCAAAGACTAGATTTAGTCCAGATGCCTGCATGCTTCAGTAAGAGCTTTCCACTGTATACAATCTCATATATTAAGTGGACAGTAGTGTGTAAGACCACCGGCTGAGAGGACTCTGGTCTGTCATACGGAGAAACGGTCAACCCTGCATGAATTTTGGATGAAAAACAAGAATGCACTCTGCTTACCGCTCAGACCCTCTTACTCCGATTCAGACCTCACTTTACCTGTCCCACATAAAGCGTCCTTTGTGTATCCGTGTGTAGCATGGCGTGAGAGCTATAGAAAAGGATGCCTTCTCAAAGTGAAATCTCTATAATGTATAGTAAAGCCCTCATTGTTGTAGCCTCGATCTTTTATGCTAATTTCGGTATGGGGCTCAGCCACCGGCTGGAGATCTTCCCAGTAAACTAAGGGTGCATTCACACCAGGATAGTCTGCTAGAGCCCGGGGAATCTGACCAGTCAGGGGGTGTAACATTCATCCAGACAAGTTTGGGTTCATGCAGGACTTTTCAAACAAATCAGAGCTTTTAAATGAAGGTCAGGTTTGTTTAAAAGTTGCTTTCTCTGTGTTTTTTTTTTTTTACACGATGAATACGTTTTTATAGCTGCTTTTAATGGCTTTTATGTTGTATCATGACATAATGAAGATGTAAGTTCATGTCAGCTCACTCTGTCCTTCCAAAGTATTTACACCAAGAAGTCTCAGGCATGGTGAAATGTGCGTCTGAAAGGATTTAGCTTTTAACAGCCTGTAGTCTGAACTTTTCCTTTGGCTTTGTCATATCTTTGTCAGGTACCCAAACATCTTGAGGTGGTTTGTTTTTTATTATTTATTATTTTAAACAGTAGAAGTTGTGGCTACAGGTCAGCTGGATGTAGAAACCCCATCTTCATTCTTCAGCACAACTATCCCTGTAAACATTCTCATCTCTGTCGACTGCACCCCGTGAAAAAGCTTTGAGTGACTTACACAACTTTGCTTCCATGCCAGCTTACAGCTGGCAGCCCGCTGCTTTCTCATCTCAGCCTCATGATCCAATGCTGAACCGAAAGAGGAAAAAACTGAATTCTGAGGTCAGTATCGCTGACACTTCTCAGCTCGAACACAGCCAAACTGCATCACAAACCCAGACACACGACAATTGCAAAATGAAGACCATACCCTCGCTTTCATTTTTATGTATGGTGGTTTCACAACTGCAGCTGGCATGAATAGGAATGACACATCGTGCACGACCTCATTTCACTGCGGTGGGTAGAACCAGTCGTCAGTTTGAGCACAAACTGATGTAAAGGACTCAGAGAAGTTTCAATTTTTGGATGTCGGCACCGGTAGGTGTGTCTGTTATGGCCGCTGTTGCATTGTTGTGTTTCCATTTAATTTCAAGGCTGCATCTGATCAGCTTTAGCATGACAAAACCAATCTGAGTGAGTTAAGTGAGTTTTGTAGATGCAAATGATTTTCAGGAATGTTGCTTACTCTGCAGTCTGCTTGCAGAGAAATAATGTTTTTGTTTTTTTTTGTAAAAGGATTTTAACTGTAAGAAAACACTAAAATTAATTTCTGAAAACTTTTGATTTGACCACAGTACAGCAGGACCTTCTGAGTTTGCTTTATTAACACGATTTCTCCCTCCATCTGATCACTTCCTACCTGTGGGATCATGTAAGGTTTGGCTTCTGTGGAATTTCCCTCAAAACATTTAACGTTTAGGATTCCTTTCCCCATTACCCGATAAAGCTAATTGCATTACTTTTATTTATTTTCTTTCCACACACTGGGATTAATAGCTCATGCCAGAAGAATCATACCCCTCACACGATGGTGTAGTAGCCTTTTTTTCTATTTTTCCTCACATAGTGACGATTTACAGCTTTGCACAGGGGTTAACTGGGGACGTGGAGCCTGACTTTATAGAGCCCTTGCTGCTCAGCCAAAAGCATAATATGTCACGGAAAACTGATTTGTCATGAAATCCTGCATGTAGAATTTGGATGTAATTGCTGGTGATGTCGTCGGTTCAAGTCAAACCGATGCACACAGGATTTTCTTTTATTCATCTCCGACCCTAGCTCATGTTCTGCAGCTGCGTGGTTGTTTATATGACGAACCACTGTCGGTATCACGCTCTAAATGCATGCTACAGTAAAAACATGCTCTTACTTTCTAACACAGTTCTTTCATTTGGAGAAGAAGAGGCTAGAAAACTGGATCCACCTAATTAGTCCAGCATGTTTTCTGATCTGCCTGACAAACATGGTCAAATGCTGATGGGAGGTTTCTAGAAGTGAGTGAGGCAGAGGTTTGTCCACAAAAAAATGAATTAAAATACTCGTGGCTGGCTTTACACAAAGTTGGTTCCACCACTTAGATTCCTGCAAAGCATCTGATTTACCTTAAAAGTAGCTGAAATTTGAAAAGCAGTTTCCACTTTGTGGGTTAATCAGCTGTGCCGTCACCATCCCGGTTGCTGGGCTATTAGAGCATGAACTCACTCTGGGTTCATTCCCAAAAGCACAGCTGAAACCCAAGTTTGCGAAACATTACTCAATGTGCGTTTTTCATTCTCACTACATACTGATATTGTGTCTTCTGCTCACATTTTCAAGTTATAGCCAGTTTACTTCAAAGAAGTAGCACACTTCCTGCCATCCTGATGTTTTCGTGCCTTAACCAAACAGAGGACAAGCGCCTCTTATGCTCACGCTGTATTTTAAAGCTGCGTGGGGGAACTTCCAGCTTCAGAAAGCCCTCATGGCAGCTTCATATATCTGTTTGCATTTCTCAGCGCATGAAGGGGTTCGTTGTGCAAAGGTGGATCTAGAATGAATTTACAGTAGTCTGACAATTTCTGATATACACTCCAAATGTGTATCAGAATTTGCAGACCCCTTCTTCCCGCCACAAAATACTTGTCAGTTTGTGTGTGAAGGCAGCCTGTGAACAGCAGGAGACGTTTTCCCATACAAATCATAATCTTTGCAGCCTCCATGTGTGGTTCATGTGCTCGACTTGCTGCAGTAAGGTGGTTGCAACAGCATGTAATCGCGTTCCCCACTGGGATCAATATATGCAGGCAGCATCGACCATAGCCTGTCTGTTTCGGATAAAAACGTCTCTGAAAAGCTGCATGAAATTGAGCAGATTTGGTAGCTTGCTTGCTTTGGGGTTTTTATTTTTTTAATTTTTTTATTTATTTTGGTGTGTGTATAGGTGTTTTCACTGTTTGTGTGCACAGCAGTGTTATTCCTTCAGCGTCCCACTGGTACCGTGTAATAAACTGGTAATAAAACTTGATTCCTAAGTTAGTTGCTGGTTAATTCCATTTTTAATTCCCAATTAAATAACTCCTCTATCACCCTGTATCATGTAAAACTTCATTTTACTTTAATTCCAGTCATTCTGTGTATACTGTTCCCTCATCCTGTTGCTATGAAAACCTATATGCAGTGCTGACTTATATCTGTTCATGTGTAAGTGAAGTAGTATGCTAGTGTCCAGCTGCTGCATCAAATGTAGAATCCCAATGTTTTTTTTTTCAATGTTGTAGCCTAAAAGAAATTAAGCAGGAAGCGGAAGTTTTTTTTAAAACTTTCTACGTAGGCGCAAGTACGTCACTTCCACCCCTAACCATTCAGAACCATTCCCAACCCCTGGATCTAAAGTGGGATAAAAAAACATGTTTTCCTTGTAAACCTTAATTCAGAATGAATATTTCCATGTTAACCTGAAGAACAACATTTGAGATAAATCAGGCTGGCTGACTCAGCATGATCTTTTAAAAAGCATTTAAAATGCATTTTTATCCGAAAGCTTTTTATTGATATTCAGTTACAATGTCTTTTCATAGATAGACGGCAGTGGGGAAAGAAATGGACCCAAGCTTGAAATAAACTCTTGTTCTGGCCATCATTGATCGAATGTGGATTTTGTTTCTGGCATCACCCTGAACAAGCTCTTTTCCCTTGTGATACTTCAGCTGCTCTTTCCTTTATATTGATGGTGCTTAGGCTTAAAGTAAAAAGTAAAAAGAGCAGCTAAAAAGGGTCTTTAACCCTAACCTCGTCTCACGCTATCACAACTTGAATACACAGTCTCCATGGTTCTCACAAAACATGGCTGATATTGCTTCTACCCTGCCAAAAAGTGTTTCCTCTATATGAATATATGTGACTTGTTTGTCTGCACAAAGGACAAAACGTGGGGACCATTTTTATTTGAGAGATATTCCATTTTTAAGGTGCAGCCCAAGAGATGGGGAATTCCCATTAAGTATTTGTGTCATTCCACAGATGTGAGGAGAACATCTGGCTGTCTGTAATAATCAGGTGTGAAATAAAATTTACAAGACCGGTACTGGTTTATCTGTCTTTTGGCTCATAAACAGCTGAGTTTAACAATACAGCCTGTAATCTCCTCATTATGCACAGCTATGACTAAGATGCAGCTACTGGAGGGCAGAAGGCCACCTGAGGCATCCTATACCCGTTTGAACACACTTCCCTGTCTTCTACCTGTTTCATCTGTGTACAATATCATTAAAAGAAAAAAAATTAAAAGAATAAAAATGGATTTGGTCATCAATTAGCCTTTAAAACATTACTTTTAGGTTTTTTTTCCCCGTATAAGGCACATGACTCATGAAAACATTAGAAACCCTGTATGTGTAGCATGTCATGTTTCACAGTTTCCCCAGCAGTTTGTGTACAGACGCAATATGTTTTGTTCTGTTCATAATGTAAACACGTTTATCAGTATGCGAGGATGCTTGTGTGTCTGACTTTTCAGATTATACAACATTTTTCCATTTTCTTTGGTCAAATTTTGACGACCCAAAATAAACTTGTGCTCTCTTCGGCTGCTGTTGTCCGTCTGCTTCAAGGCTGGATATGATGTGCGTTTAGAGAAGATATTCTGCTCACCTTGCTTAGAACATGTGGTTATTTTTAAGCTCCTGTTGCCTTTCTATCATCTCCAACCAGCCTTCATAACATGAACAGGCATTTTACTCCAGATAACTGTTGCTCACAGGTATTTTTCACTCTGCCATTCAAAGTCACTTAAATCTTTTTTTCCCTCATTCTGGTGCTCAGTTTGGCTGCCTTGACCTTGTCTACATGCCTAAATGATGTGAGCTGCTCCCATGTGACTGGCTGATTAATTCCTTGTATGAACAAACTTCTTTGAACAGTGGATTTGTTTTTTTTTAATACAACAGCCCCCTTGAATGATGTTTTACTGAAAGACAAATGCAAAGGTCGGGTCTCTCACTTACATCTCTGATTCACTGGTGATGGAGAAATATTCCCACCCCCTCCTTTTAATTGACATATATGCCATCACAGTGACACAATAAATGCTACATGATCACATAAAACTGTGTGCACATGTTTGGGTCTCTCTGCTATATCACAGCTCGTACAGTTTTGACAGCTGGTGGTCTAACAAATCCCCTTTTTCCCAAGAAATGGGAGTTAACTTTATTAAAGCATTGACTTCATCCCATGGCAGCATCTTGTCCTACACCTTGAAGTACTTACTCTGAATTTCTGGTCATTGCTCATCTTGCTTCATCTTATTTTTTGCCCTGTTCCAGTGCAGGTGGTGCTCAAACTCAGCCAAAACTGACTACTCTGAGAGACCACACCCTGACCTGAAGTACTGACAAGTTTCCCACAACTGATGCTGTGGCTAGCTAAGCTGTTGTAACATTGTTTGCACTCATGAGATAAAGGTATGCAGCCTACTTCCTGACTGCGTAAGATCTGCTCTGAAGACGATACACTGAACCAGACAAACACTCGTTTTCCAAAAGTCTTGCCGCATCATGAGAACTCGAGCACAAACGAGATTGTATCTTCGCTTCCATGGTGATCTGTCCAGCTGTTTAGCCTCTGACCCAGTGGAGGAACATCTGCGGTGAGGTCACACTCAGGCAAGAGAGGGAGTGTGGCGACAGATTGAGCTGTGGGAGTCTTGGCTGCACTGAATCACTGACAATTCTGAAATGATATAAAACTAAGTTTCTGTCTGGAGATGACGCTGCCAGGAAGCCAGACTTCAGTTTTTGTTTCCAGGATTTCTTTTTGGGGGTTTTTCATGTTTTTTTTTCAAAGTGAAAAATGGGACAAAGAGCATTTGGAAAATATTTCTTAGTTTACTGTTGACTGTTGGATTATACTACATCATTAGAGCGCTCAAAAGTCAGGAAATCTTTTTCTATGCTCCTTCTTTACTTGTTGAATACCTTTAATCCTATATGATGTTGCATAGCGTAAACTACAGTGCACAACGATTCGACAGCTGTTTTCTTGTATATTCATGGGTGGAGATGGAAAATTTGTAATTTTGCTACTTCAGCGGACATCAGTACTGTAAGTCATGCAATCCACTTACTGTAGAATTAATATTTATTTATGTACGAAGGAAAATGATATAGTCATATTTTTGTGGAATATCCATAATAGAAATATGGAAAGCATATTTAATTAATTGTTTTGAATAAACTATCAAAATACATTAAAACAAAAGTAAAATACGATTAACAAATAAAATGTATGTATGTACGTCATATTGTATGTCATACAAATCTCGTATCTATGCATACGTTTGCAGATTTAGCTGAGGTTGATCATTGCAAACCACGACAACACCAGTACAGTCTTTATGTTCCAGTTGCATGTTTGTGCGGAAACAGCTGCACAATGCTGAGGTTAGGCAGCATAATGGTGCAAGTTGCACCTCATTGTTGTTTTTATTTGCCAAACTGCAGAGGTTCCAAGCCAATCAAAGCCTGGTAGTGTTTGCCTCCACTCCTATGTGCAAGCCCACTGGCCTCACGCACACACATTCAGCACACTCAGAAGTCCTAATGTTTGTACCGCACCGTTTCATCTGCCTCACTTTTCCCCCTTCTTGTTTTCCTCTTTGCCACCCCTTTGCACCGACAAACACGCCACGCGGTGAGTGTGATTTGCAGGAGCTGCCACTTAGCAGAGACTAATGCCTTCCAGATTGCCTCTATAACTTGCTACGCATTCGCAGCGGAAGAACAGACCATTGTTTCAGGGATATCCCTATTTAGGAGAACCAGGTGTGGAGGAGTGTGTGTGTGTGTAAGAGACAAAGAGAGGTAGGCAAAATTTTGTGAAGCGCTTGTATGTGAGAGAATAGCACTCCCTGGCAAGTTTGACAAGTTGTGTGCGGATGACTGACTGAAAGAAAAAAAGGAAGCAAATGTTAATTCAGCCATGGCAGTGAGGATAGAGAGTGCTGATATGGGTGGGGGCGTTAGACACTTGGAAGCCCCTTCTTAGTCTATTTGCAGAATTAATGGGGTGTGCCCAAGATGTCGGACTGAGATCAGGATCTCACTGGCGAAGCTTTGGCACTAACAGGGATAAGAATGGAGGAAAATAATGTTTGTGTTTGTAAAGAGAGATTTTAGTCCCGACCTGAGGCTTGAGACCGAGGAGTAAAGCCACCTGCTCTCTGTGAACTGTGCACAACATTAACTCCCAGCTCAGTCCAGTCGGCTAACTCAGCAGTTTTGGTGCAAACTGAATAAGATGACTAACTGAGATACATCAAAAAAATTCCATAGGTGGGTATATATATATATATATATATATATATAGTTTTTATTCCTTGTCCTTTCATGTGCATCCATGTAAAATGTCTTTAAAGTCACAAAGACTGCTGCTTTAAGTGGAATCAACTGGTTTTTGTGCAGCATTGTGACAGAGGTACTTGTGCAACCACAGTGCAGAAAGCAATATTCCACCTGGTTTGCTAAGCAGAGCCAGCTTCCTTAATAGAGATGATAAAGCTGTTTAGTTTACCAGTTGGCAAAAAGTATGGATGGAATTTGCTCTGAGCTCTAAGGGGATCACAGGCCTTTGCCAAGAATAGATGATAGTGGATCAACGCCAGTAAAAAAGAGCAACTGAGATCCTGTGAATTCCAAAAGCAGTAGTCCCTGCAGTGTTTTTTTTTCTATCCTGTCAGCCTTTTCTCTGATAAACTACACAGAAAAAATACATAAATCTAAAGATTGGCTTCCACTCAAAATTTCCTCTGAAAAAACTCTCCAAGCCATGTGTACCAGGTCATACTATTACTTAGAAATGTCCCAGATAGCTTTGTCTCACACGGTGGCTGGAACTGATTATAGCGTTGGCTTGAATGACACCATTTATGTCAATAAATCCTTCATCTTAGAGTTGTCAAAATTTAACTGTATTTATAGTGAAAATTAAAGAATCTTGAAAAACATTTGAAGTTTTTAAGATTCTGACTATATTCATATCAGTGACAGATCTGACCAGTTTTGTGCAACATAGGCATCATGTTAAAAAGTTTACTTTAACATTACATATTCAATTCATGCTACGCTTATTGTTATATACAGTAATGAAAATGATATCAAGCAGAAATATTGTCAGCTTTTGTTTCCACAGATGTTAATCAGGGCTTAGCTGTGTACCCCTAAATTAACTAAAGAAATTGTATTTTATGACTGAGTCATTTCATTAATGAGTCAACTTCATGTGTGTTTATTTGGGTTGTCAATCCATTTTAAGAAATAGAGGTCTTATTGTCATTCAAAATGCACACCACCAGGTGCACACACACATGAACAAAATCTTATTCGTAACAGCTCAGATAGTAAGAAACATACAAACAAAACTTGAGGTGCACATTCTTAAACAAATCTACATTAAATAAAAAGTTAAATCTAAAAGTCTAAAGTAGTCTAAGAAATAAAAGAAAACTGAACTCATTAAAGAAACTATACCTTGTATTATTTTAATCTTTCTAAGAAAAATGGTTTCTACACGTTTCACCGTAGATAGATCCGTTGTTTAGTGCATTTGTCACAATGCTCCTGTAGAGATCATATTGGGGAGATTATTTTTCTCACTCTACGAAAGAAGAGCAAACACTGTGCCTGCTCAGAGACGTGATGTTATGGTTCTGGATGGATTGTTTGTTAGGAACTTGCTGTCTACAAGTTCATTGATGTGGCTGGGTGGGTTCTTTTGTTTTGTCTGCTTTGGGGAAAATTAAACATTTTGATCTGATTAAACACAGAATAGCTGTGGATTAATTACAGCCAATCACAAATACAGACTTGTGGTACTAAAGCCTGTGCTCACAACACCAGGTAGAATTTGAAGCTTTTACGTTTGTTAAAGCAGACTGCATGCTGCATTGGCTTTGGGTTTTGAAAACACAGCGCTCATAAAAGTTTTGTTGGTTGGATTGGTCTCTATAACCTGGGCCCTTTCCACTGATGTAAGCAGTTATTTCCTCTGAGCCAGCAAACTGCAACTGCAGCATTGATGGTCCAAAATGAAAAAGGAAACTGTAAGTTTCAGACAGAGGGTGATGAAGTACTTCAGCAACGTCAAAGATAGGAGAAATAAAGCGCTGCATGAACATCAGGGCATTTAAACCCATGTAAAAATGATTCATCTTGCAGGTTTTGTCTACTTAATTCCATTTGCCAACAATAATCCACCGTTTGGACCAATCTAGAAATTAGGTGAAACTATTTCACTTGAGCACAAATACACAAATATTGAGTTATAAATCCTGCACGAGTCAATTTTCACTCTTTATGGCACATTTCTCTCCACATGTCAGCTGTTTTTCTATGCCGCTCTGTTTGGTGACTCTTTCAGCTCAACTTGTTTTTGCTGGATAAAAGTGTCAGGAGGTCAACAGATGGCCTTTTGATCGACTTTAGTGCATAGAATATGTTTACTTTTTCCCTCAACTAACATACTCCTGTGTTTGCTTTTTGCAGATCGTGGCTCTCAGAGTTCCTTGGACCTGACAGAGCTGATCGGTGTTCCCCTGCCTCCCTCTGTTTCCTTTGTTACTGGCTTTGAAGGTTACCCTGCCTACAGTTTCGGCCCGGATGCCAACGTGGGCCGCCTCACTAAGTCATTCATCCCCGACCCGTTCTATCATGACTTTGCCATCACAGTGACGGCGAAGCCAACCACACGCCGTGGCGGTGTGCTCTTCGCCATCACAAATGCCTATCAGAAGGTGAGGCATTAACTTGCTTCCATTCTTCACTTTGTATTATTTATGCATATTTACACAAAAACCTGAATGTTTTTTTCTATTTCTTTTTTGTCCAAAGATTGTACAGTTAGGTGTAGCATTGTCAGAAGTGGAGGATGGCTCCCAGAGAGTCATCTTGTACTACACTGATGCAGAAAGCATAGGGGAGACACGGGAGGCAGCGTCTTTTAAACTGGGAGACCTGACAGGAAGATGGGCGAGGTTTACGCTCACTGTCCAGGGCGCAGAGGTGAGTAAAGTCTGGCCAGCTGTTTTGGGTAAAGATGATGTGTATTAATGGTACAGGACAGAATTAAGGTTATTGGAAGTAGTCAGTAAGCACAGAAACACACTGCTGGTTTACCTCTAAAACTTTCTTGCTCTAATTAACAAATATTCTTTACATTTTTAAAACATTACAATTCAATTTGAACAACTTTTGAACTTATTATTTATTTATTTTTTTTATTTGATGAACAGGAACATGTAGAGGCTGGTACATACCACCCAGTTTAGGCTGTTTATGCCATATCTCAGCTTCAAATCTGATCCTTTGAGAAGAATTCATGGTAGCCAAAATGAAACGTTTAGCATTACATTCCTGATCTGTTGGACTTTTCTCAGCTTTAGACACAAAAACTTGTGTTAGGTTTCGGATTTGTAGCCACAGAGCTAGCTCTCATCACTAGTGGCGACCATGACAATGAAAGTTGTACCAGTTTGATACACAGTTTACACAGTCTGCTCTGCGTGGGGCATTGAGATCAGGCCAGACAGCATTCCAAGCACATCTACCACAAAACAAAGTCTCAAGCTTTAAAATCTTGTTACAATACACTGCTCTGCAGCAAAATCTTGTGTCTTTGCTTCCATTTAAATGTAACTTTGAAATGTGCGGCCCAGTGTTGTGCCTGAACGAGTTCATTGAACGATTGTTCATGAACTTGTTCATATTTTGGGTGAACGTGAACTGAACTGCCTGATGAACGTTAATGTGAACGCACTCATTCTGGTGGTCGTGTACGCCGCTCTATGGCTGTTCTTTTCTCGTTCTTTCTCTTTAATTTTTATTTTACTGAGGGTAATAGCTCGAAAAAATACTTTTTGTGTTTTTAGAACTATGAAATTCGTTCAAATAATGTGAAATATTAACTGAACTAGTTCATTTTAAAATGTGTGAACAGAACACTGAACTAGTTAATTTTAAAATGATCTTTCCCAAAACTGGTGCAGCCGACATCAATAAATATGAAGGCCTTGTCTTGCCCAATCAGTGACAGTACGAGAGTATCAACTTCCTATTTCTATTACGGCATTCCCTGCTAAAATAGATGCTTTCTAAGTTGTTCGTACACCTCATCCAGAGACTTTAAAGGGACTTACAGTAAGGCAAGAACTACAGGAGGAAATTCCATTTGTCAAAGATACGTTTATGGTTTGAAAAGTCATATTTGTGTGTCTTTTTCTCTCCACAAAGGTGCGTCTGTACATGGACTGTGAGGAATACCATAAAGTTGCCTTCACCCGGAGCGCTCAGCCTCTGACCTTCGAGGCCAGCTCCGGTATCTTTGTGGGGAATGCTGGTGGCACGGGCCTGACTAGGTTTGTGGTGAGTGTGCACAATATTTCATTTTCTATGTGTATCACTGTGTTTGCGTGAGCCTTTAAAGGCAGCGTCTGCTAACCCATCAACTTCAGCAACATGCATTTCTGTCTTTTGTCAAACCGGCACGACACCTTATCTTCTAAATTCATTTTTAATTTCTGCTGTGTGAGTTTAGATCAGTAAACTGAGAGTGGAGATCTAATCCAGAGCCGTTTGCAGAAACAAATGAGATGTTTTGCTCACAAATCTGCTTCTCTACATTCGATGCGTCGACACAACCGTCTTTGTTGGCGGCTTTACGACTGCCACAGGAGATCGTAAATAAACCGCCACATGTGTTTGAGCGTTGCCTTATCCTACAAGAGCTCATTAAATGACAAGCTGCGTATGATTTACATGTTTGGAAAATGGCTGATAGTCTCTCATCTTGAATGGCTTACACTGAATGTAACTGGAGGATTAAAACGTTGACCTAATCAGTGGTAAGAATACAAAGACGGAGGCTCCAATCCCTCGCGCAATGGTTGTTAAAAATATCTCTGTTATTTAAAGTGATAGAAATGCGCTGAGATGCAGTGCTGCTGCTCTCAATGCTCTCATGAAAGAAAATAAAGCAGTAAATACTTCAGCGCTTTCCGTCCAGTCATCAGTGATTTGCTGTTTTGTTGTTGCAATGAAAGGTTTTGTTCGTCCCATTGTGACTGCAGATATGATGAGAGGAAAATAGTTTAGAGTAAAGGGATCCAATCAACCCTGCACCATGTGTAACTGCTTATATTAATCTGAGAAGAAAACATTTGGTATTTCATCAAGATGTTATGTCTAGAAGTTGTCCAACATCAGAAGATTAGTTGTTTTTTTAAATATATAAAAAAGAGTTAAGTTTATCTTAAAAAAACATTCCAGATGGTCATTTTCAGAATGAATCAACCCATTGCTGGAGATAGAAGTTATAAATACCACCTTCTTTTCCTTTTATATTCTACATTTGATTGATTTTTCCATGATGGTTTTCTGTGTAAGTGTATGTGATGGACAAACTACAAGATGTTTCTCTCTAAGTGGAAAACAAAGTTCAATCACTAGGGAGCTTTTTTTTTTTTATTGCCCTGTGAAGATTTTATAAGAGGAGGAGGGTTTAAAAGAAATACAAACAGCCAAGGAAGGAGTGTGTGGGTTTATTGAGGGATTTTTGCTTCCAGAAGGGACTTCATTTTGTTGCTGGAACAATCTATTAAATGGGTTTGTCTACCAACTGGGGTTTGAGGCCAAATCTGACGTGTGTTTTCACATCGCAAAGAGCTAAAGTTTCCTTTCCTCTTTGCACCACCATAAAAATTCAGAAATATTCTGCTCTCGTTATTTTATTCATTCCGGTCGCAATTAACTTTCTGTTTATCCAACGAGTCATAACCATCAACTTTCAGTGTGAGTAGCCATCAGTCTGGATTTGTGCATAGGTATCAGTTGCAGATCTGAAGGTGCTAAGGGCAGGGGGATCAGCGAGGTGAAAAGACGAGGCTGAGGGTGTGAAGGGAGCGAGTTGGGGTGGTAATGTGACGGAGCTCAGACAGAATGGGCAAGGCTATAGATAGCCTTGAGGAGGAAGTGATGGCTTTTCTGTCTGTTGCATTATGTTGATTCAGGAGATGCTTCTATCCTAAATGAATAGGTGATGATTCTCTGAGCTTGCAACAATCTGCAGTGTTTCACTGTCTCCAAATGGGATCATCTTGGTAACTTGGACCGACAGATGAGGGATCTGTGAAGGTTCTCATTTATCCCAGTCATGTTATTCAGTGTACTTTTAGTCGAGCCAACTGGACTGGGTTTAGTTGCTTGGAATACTTCACCCTCAGAATGACCGGCCTTCATTTAGTCAACATTTAGTATAAGTTAATTGCAGCACATTGGAGTTCCTCGTTGCGCGTACATGAGATTACTTGGGACACTTGCATTACATTGGACGAGCAGTATGGAGGAATATTGCCAAGTTTTTGTGGACTTTTATGGACCTTTTCACTCTCACCATTTCACTCTCACCCAGCAGATCTTATTTAGGTTTGATAAAGAAAGAGCTTGAAACTTTAATGTTTTAGAGTCTATATCTGTTGTGAATGGTGGGGAATAAGTCCAGGTTTTTAGAGTGATGACTAGCTGAAATCATGCTGCTGTAGATGCAGAAGTGACCTCTCAAACTACAGTGAAGGTAATACCAAAAATAGAAGATGTTATCAGTTTGTTACAATGGAAAACAAAATATAAAGCAAACTAAAAAGTGTGGACTAATGGAAAAGCACCATCTGTCTGTTTCTGTATCTGCTTTCTGACAAAAAGTGTCATTTTCAGTTAAAGTTCCCACTTGTTTGTCCAAGCAATGCAGTTTTTTTAGTCTTCCTCTGGGTTTCTTTAACTAATAAGCTCCCTGCTTCCTATGTGTCCACACTACAAATGTTAGCGTTCCATTGTAAAGTGGCCTCAAAGTCTGCCTGGATTGGTATTGCTAAGTCCTACATGAAAACATCTGCATGTCATCCTTCTCTCATTTCTACTTTCCACAGCCTCTTAACTGTACAGTGAAAGCAGGACAGAGACATATGTAGCACCTTTTATTACTCCAGAGTTATAAACCTGCAGTATTCCTGTCATAAGCTTGATGACATCATCCATAGGCTTCTGTGAGGTTTCCTCTCCTATCTTTTGACAATGAACTCCATCTTTTTCATTACTCTCTTGTCTCTCTTCATACTGTCCTCCCCTCTTCTCTTTCAGACAAAAAAGTACCAGAGCACACCCTGTGTTCAGCAGCTGCTTCCACACACTGCTCTGTCAGAGATAATCCTGCAGCGGTAGCGCTCTGCAGAAATACACTCCCTCCCAGTTTCACAAGAAAAACACATAAAGTATTTAATACATAAATTTTTTTAGCTCATGTGGTGGCTGAATGAAACGCAGCCTGTGTAGGGTGTTGAAAGATGCTTATATAACTTCTCCACAGTTCTGGGTTAAAGACATGGAGAAGCGTTGGGATTCTTCACTCAGAAATATGTGATTTATTACTCAGATTGCTCAAAAGTTCCATTTTAAAACCCAAGTTCTCTTGATGAAGTTTGTCTTTATGTGGAGTGTTTAATGAGGGAAGGTTTACCACCGTTTAAAGCTACTTTCCCTTTGGTCAGGAAGACAAACTTGGTTCTCAAATGGAGGGAGGAACAGATATGCAGATTTGGTCTTTGTGTATTGTATCTCCTGTGTTTGTGACTAAAACCATATTGAATTAGAAGATAGTGATAGGGGGATTTTTTTTTTCAGCCAAGAAAAAGCTTGATGACAAGTTTAATGACAGAAGGATGAGTTGTGGATTCTTTGTGTGTAAATTCTCACAAGCATTTCATCCGTGGAACCTTAAATAAACCTCTCACAGACCTTGTGGTTGCAGAGATATAATCATTTCATTATGGGAAGGAGATTTTCAAGCAGAGGCCTAAAAAGTAGGCACAGGGATCAAAGCGTAAAGAAATAATCCTTGCTGCATTATTTTCGCATTATTAAAATTTCAAACTGTTTTCAACGCCCCCCACGTTTGTATATGATGTGTATAGACTGTGGGAGCCAAGAATGCATCAAACAATTATTTTTAGACTCAAATATAGCATTGTTTTCACAATAAGTTGTTATTGTTTCATTAGTACTAGTTTTACGCTTATAGGAATATTTTTGCACTTTTTGACAGTATTTCCATGACTTTTGATTTGTATCATAAGAGGGCTGAATGCGAACAGAGCACCCTGAAGAGCTCCTGCTCTCAGACACACACCCTCTCAGATAGACCCTAATGCAATGTAATTTGTCAGCCCACAGACTGAGACGTTCTTGTTTTATGTCATTTTTAAAGCCATTTTCTACATTCTTATAAACTGTTAGCCTAGGATATAATGTCAGTTTCATTTTGAGTCTTAACATGAAAAAAGCAGGTGGCCAACATTGGAGCAGAGACTGAGGTCTCTGGTGATTAAAATATTCCAGTACAAGCCAACTTTATTTTATAAAGCACTTTTAAAACAACCCTGTTGACATAACCCCGGGCATAGCAGCCCATATAAAAGAACACACAAAACAAATTTCCAAGGTATTCGTAAAAGCCATACAATTTCTAGTAAAAGAAGCAATATTAAGGTAGTTTGCTTTAAATTTTTGCCTCCAGTTTAAGAAATCCAGCAAATCTCCTTTTGATTATCTTGAGTACATCGACTCATCTGCATTGCAGACTCAGTGCAGTGTTAGCAGGCTTTTGCAGTTGTAAATGTGTCAGACAGCTGAACATCAACTGATTCTCCCGCTGCTTCCAGGACATTTCATTTATCCAATTAAAACACTTTTATAAACCGGCCGACTAAATCACTCCTCCACGTGGTGGTGGTGGTTTTAACTTGAGGGGGAATTCACATAGTAGATTTGTGGAGGAGATTGCGTGGCGCATTCTTTGTTTCAGATGTGTTGTTTACTGCGCAAACAGATGTCTCTGATTTGGTTTCCTGTCCCAGCTTTTATCCACCCATTCCCTTTGTTTCTGCCTCCATTCGCCCCTCCACCTCTGTTTCTCACTTCTTTACCAACAATTAATTTCACAGGCCCTCCTTCATTCCATTTAAAACAGGTGTTTGTCTTCTATTCTGAACATGTCTCAATGAAACACACAATGCTCCATTTTCTGTATTCCTCCAGTGTCCTTGTTAGCCCCATTAGCTCATCCATTTTATCAGCTCATGATCTCACTTTTCCCGTCACATTTGGAAGAAATTGTTAGAATTTTCTCCTTCTTTCCCTCTACCTTGCATTTTCCCTGCATCCTTGTGCTCGTGTGAAATTTGGCAGGTTATTCATCTTATTTGGTTTTAGAGAGCTCAGTTATGATCCAGCTTACAAACAACTTATCCGTTGCCTAGATACTACTGATCATAACAGATCTTGAAACTATTCCAACATACAGTATGTGGCAAAACCGCTTGAGCAGTTTGTGAAGCAGACAAATCTTTTAAAAACAAGCCTGACTATATTGAAAACAGGTCTACAAATACAAAACTATGAAAAAATATGCCTTTTTTCTGCTTTATTTGCACAGCTTTCCTCCTTCAGCCTCATAATATCGTCTTTCAAAAGGTTAAATATTTAAGAGACACCTCCAGGTGAAACGATATTACTGACCACCATGAAAGATCTTTTGAGTTTAACCTCTTTGTAATGAACTCAAATACAGCATCTGTTTTATATAAAAGTACAGATCATGTGCACAATAAGTCTTAAGGGTGGGGGGGGGGTGATAATGGCAAAGCTAATGGCACATAATGAATCAAATTATCATGCAATAAAAGAGTGACCCTCCTCTTCCTCCTTCCCCACTCCTCGTCCTCTCCAGGGCTCCATCCAGCAGCTGGTGTTGAAGTCAGATCCCACGGCCCCAGATGACCAGTGTGAAGAGGATGATCCTTATGTGAGTCTCCATGAAAACACACATTCATAGTTTCAAAATTTAAAGTTATCGCTTTTCAAGAAGGAAACTAGAACTGTTGCTCCCTCTGGTGGTAGAATGAAGGTGTTACAGTATGTGGGCAAAAGTAAACAGGTTTCAGTGAGAGTGTCTGCGGAGCTTAATGGTGAAGCGTGTGTCTTTCTGGCCATGTATAGAGAGGGCAGTAAAGTTGAAGAATAAATAAATAAATAACCTGATCATTACAATGTTTGTATGGACTAATTAGTACCTAATCTAAGCCGCTATTTTGGCCTGCGTTATTGCCACATCAGATGTGACACCACTTTAAACTCTTAGATCATAGTTGGATGAAATTACAAATGAGCTTGTAATGAATAATAGGGAAAGAGAAACTTAATCATGTCATGTTAGAATTATGATTTTATTGCCATGTATGAAGAGTTTGTTTCTTTAAAAAAAAGGAAAAACAGTCTTTATGCCAGTTTCCATTTCTGTTGGTTGCCCCTTTTCTCTGTCATAATATTCACAATAGTCATATTTGTCTGAATAATAATATTTGAATCTATTCATTAATTTTTCCACAAAGCACAAGTCATCAGTGAAGTATTTTATTATCTTATGCATAAAATAATGTTTTGGAGTGTTATCGTTTGATATTGTGGGCAGGGTTAAAGATAAGTCAGTGTTTACCTTCAATATCAGGGCTGAAACTGTGGGAACCAAACAAGCCTTTTCTTTTTCTCTTAGATGTATTTTTGGCCCATTTCCTGATTAAATTTTCTCAACCAACAGCTTAAACTCAGCTGTCTTTTTTTTTCCTGTCAGTCTTTTCTTATTTGTCCAAGTTTATGTTCTGGTTCCTTTTTTCCCACTTTCATGTTCACATCAGGCCTCTGGATACGGGAGCGGCAGTGAATATGAAGACTTAGAGGGAATGGATGAAGTAAAGAAGGTTGTGGAGGAGAGAGAGTATACAATGGTGAGTGTGTATGCACACAAACACACACAAAGATTGTCCTTTTTTAAAATTTATTTTGAAGCCTTTTAACTAAGCTGGCCCCAAACCAAAGACAGCAGCTCTTATCCCTGCAGGCCTGTTGGAGACAGAAACATGGTAAACATGTGCTGCTCCTTGCCAGTTTTCTGGTCTCCAGGACATTCAACAGGGCTGAGAGTACAAAGGAATGGAGAAGTACAGCTGGATTATTGTACTGACAGAAACAGTTCCCCTGGGAGGTTTATTATTTTCATATTTTGCCAATTGTTGGATTGGATGATTGGCATCAATAGCTTGTGCAGAATATCTGAAGCAGGTAGCTTGGCTCTGTCCAAGTCTCCATCTTGCTGCTGTGAAACCAGGAGTCAACCAACAATTTGATGTGCTAAAACTAAGGTGAAGAGTATATTATCAACTAGAAGGATTTATAAGTGCTGGTAAATATAAATTACAGAGCTTAGCTGCAAAACACTTTTTTCTTCTGTGTTTTCATTGAAAAAATAAAAAATAAAAATATATATATATAAATATATTCCAGCGAGTTTCAGGGAAATGTTGGGTCTGTTCCCCCAAAGTCCCTCTGTCTATATCTTTGTTTTCTTTAAGAAATGTCCTATTTACTAACTATCCTTTGGCTTGTAGATTTTCATACTTGTTGCAATTGCAACCATCTTTCATACACATTTTACCTCATTTTAAGTGATCTGGGTAAATTTTGTTGCAATGTCTTGATGATCATCTCATTTTATGCTAAAATCTATTATTTTTGCAGATTTAGAGAAGGCTATAGCATTATTTCTGTAAGGAGAGATCAGTTCATTGGATGGCAAAAATTATGCATTCATTCACAGAGACTGATTTACAGAAAGGTTGGTGGATTAGACTTCAGTGAGGCATCATGGTAGAGCATAACATAAATGCTGGAAAGGACTTGGTGCACCTCTAGTTGTGCAGAAGCTGTGTCAGATTGGAGGATTTAAAAAAGGACAGGGTGACTTTGCACACACTGTTTTGCTGAGGGATGATCATCTTGTAATGTTATGCTTTTAGACTCCACTAGGAACTGTTGGCAAAGGTCCATTGTTTAACCTTAAACAGGCCTGAAAATAGACTCCTTTTTATCAGCGACTCTGGTACAAGATTATATTTCTCATACTGCTCTCCAAGCTATTTGTGTCATACACCAGCAACCTCCTTAGACTATACAGCTGCCACACTGAGTAGTAATTCATCTGTTAACCATATGAGGGCAATTTTCCTCAGCTTGTTGCTCATAGTGGGGGAAGAGAAAAAGGAACGGGAATGTATTGTGAATATATTGCAAGAGAACCACATCAAGTGCCACGTTGCAGTGCTTTTTTTGGAGAGCAAAGGAGAAAAGTTTAACCTTTCTCAATACATTCTGAAATAAATGCAAAGAAACTCAAGTTAATTTAATTAAGAGCTTAAGTCATTCAATATTCAATATTAATTAATATCATCAGTCAACTGAACTCAAGAATGAGAGTTTTAAAGGGAGGAAAAAATAGGTTTTCTCTGACTAACAACAACAAAAAACCCTCTTCACTCCTCACAACTTGGAATGATCATTTATGCCAAAAACATATAGGCTACAGTTTTTCACTCTGTAATTATCTGCTGGCAGCAGCTCCCCGTTTACACTACTAAAAACGAGTCATGCAATTTTCTCATCTAAATTTTGGATAAAAGGCAAATAAGCAAATCATTGCTTTGAGGGTAAATGCAGTAATTAGGCCAACGTGCACTGAAAAACAACACATGCTTCTTGACTCACTGGACAGCAACAAACATCCCATCAAAACATACTGGAATTTTGAACTGGTTTAGAAATATTTTCATCACAGGGGACCAATTTGTGTTAACAACAGCAATTTTACAACAACCTCAAATTACAGAAATGTTGGAACATTTTTCAAATTGAAAAAAACTGAAAAATAAACTGAAAACCTCCAACCATATGGGCCTATATTTTCTTTAAAACATAACATGCATAACATAACAGATGTCTAAACGGATGCATCTCACAATTTCATGCATGAAATGGGCTCTTGTTAAAGGGACTATACCCGATTTCACGTCCGGCTAGCTTAGTTAGCGATAGCGGCTCTTCTTTTTTAGCTTTTGTGTGACGCTTTGACTTGGCTACGGGGTTTAACTTTCATAATTTGACACCGGATCACTAGGGGAACGCTATTTCTGGCTGATCGGAGTGTGGACATTCCAAAAATTTACCGGGCAGAGAAAGAGCGTCACGCCAATGCAAAAAAAACTAGCCGCTTTCGATAACTAAAATGCCCTGAACTCGTACATATGCGCAATCAATGAGTCATTAATTGTATTGAAATTACCACTTTTACTACATACTATACCACGTAGAAAACCATTTTTCTTAGAAAGATTAAAATAATATCAGGTATAGTTCCTTTAAATGTGATGCAGATGCAGGTCTCAAAATGGCACAGGGCTACAAATAGCTGAAAAAGCAAGGAAAATAAAAAAAAATCAGCTGAGAGAACATCCTCAAGGTAAATAAGTCAAGTGATAATAGTTATTTTACATAATTGGCTATAGAGAGGCTCTCCAATCTGTAAAAGAGTGTGTAAAAAGATTCTGGACTACTTCAAAAACAATGTTGCTCAATGTCAAATTGCAAAATGCTTTGCACCTCTCATCATCTACAGCGGATAACATTGTCAAAAGATTTAGAGAGCTGGAGATATCTCTGATGGTAAGGGGCAAGGTCTAAGCCTTTGATTGGATGCCTGTGGTCTCCAGACTCTCAGACGACACTGCATCACTCATCCTAATGAATGTGACACTGAGATTACTAAATGGGCCCAGAAATAGTTCCAGAAACTTCTGTGAGTCAGTGAAATCCTCTATGGCATTTGTAGATGCCAACTAAAGCTCTATCATTCAAAGCAGAAGGTATGGTTGGACATGGTCCAGAAGCGATGTCGTGTCCGGTAGGCCAAGACTCATTTGAAATGGACTGTTGCAAAGTGTTCTACACTCAGATGGGTCCAAATTTGACTAATTAAAAAGGACTAACGTCCTAACGTCACGTCAATTATTACGAGACATGAAGAAAGAATCCCATTTGAAATTAGGTCATTTTTTTTATATAAAATTGTAAAAGTACTTAGTTTAGACATCTGTTATGCTTTCTTTGTTCTGTTGTGAATAAAATATTGCCATGTGTGATTTGAAGATCATTTTTGTTTTTATCTTGTTCAAATTGTGAAAATATTCCAACACTTCTTGAACTTGGGTTGTGTATCTTTCTTCCTCAAAGGAGAAATCATTTTAATGGTATCTCACCTAAAGGGAGGAAAAAACAACTAGTTAATTAAAATGAGAGATCACGCTTTCGGTTGAACTATCTGACTCCGCAGATGGAAGCTGAGTCGAACTATATCAGTATCTCAGTGATTTTAGTTCAGTCCCACTGCATGGACAAGTTAATTCTCCCAGTTTGGGTGACTTGAAAACCTCCCCGCTTCCTCCACAGGACCATGGATTTTAACACAGATTTATTCCCTTCTCTCTGGCAGTCATCTCCTCAGGCATGAGGTCGAGACATTTTATCAGAGCAACAGATCTTGCAGAAGTAATCCTTTATAGAGCCAGCTCAGTGCAATAGGAAAAAAAACCAACATATTGCTTCCAGTGAATCTGATGCCAATGTTGGATCTGTTCTGAGAGAAAATATTTCCTATCAGCTGTGGCAAATTCTCTCCTCTCTCATATTTTTCGTGTTACTTTCAGCAGCAGTTTTGTTGGACCAAAGGAAAACATAACTTTCCCTTTTTGATTTAAATTTCATCTCATCTTTTTTTTTAAATTTGTCTCTTCATTTATCATGTTTATAGCCCTTTCCAGACCTTGACACCACCTACGGCACCCCAGTCAAAGCTCCGCCAACTCAGATGTCCTTCAGTGATGATGAAGATGACAACATTGAAGAGGCCTCCGGACAAGAGGAGATGACCACAGTAGAAAGTAAAATATATAGATTATTATTTATTTAATGTTGAGATACTCCCTGATGGTAGTACTCTTTTGCTATTGTAGTACTGTCTGCAGCCACCAGATGGTGCTGCAGTAACAGTGTAGCTCTCCTATTTCTCCTGCTTTTGTTAATGTGTTCAATTTGGTTTCAGTAAGATCCTTTCAGACAGCTGCTCCTGCCTCCAGACCTGACACTGTAAGTTTTTTTAATTTATTTTTTTATCAGATGATTAATTTAAATGTTCAAGACATTTAGAATTGAATAACTTTGCCGTTTGATAGTTGGCCAACCGTCAGCAAAAATCCTGCAGTGCATTTATGTCCCAGTTAACATGACAGGGTCTGCCCCATTTAAGCTTCTGGTTTCCTCTCTTCCTCTCTCTCTCTCTCTATTTTGACATAAATCCTCAAACAGCATTATCTGGTTTAAGTTCCCAACAGAATGATATAATGTTTTATGATATCATGCTGTAAACAAAAGAATCAATCCATCAGTCTTTTCTATGTGCAGTCCCTCCAGGTGTCTCCAGGACAGAAAGGGGAGCAAGGAGATCCAGGTCCGGCTGGACCTCCAGGACCCCCCGGCCCTCCAGGAACTGTATCAGGAGATGGAAGGGAGCCTGGACCAAGAGGCCCACAAGGAACCCCTGGAGCTTCAGGTCCTCCTGGACATCCTGGGATAAATGGGCAACCTGTGAGTCTTAACATCACTATATTTAGACTACGTAGCTTTACAGACCCTGAGCTGCAGCGTTCTGCTCTTTATCAGGTTTACAGGTCAGAGTACACAGTGATGGTTTTTCCTTTTTTTCTCTGTTCTTTAGGGAAGTAAAGGTGAAACCGGTCCCCCAGTGAGTAAAACCTTCCCAGTCCTGTAGATTTATATGTTCCTTCCTCTGGGCCTGATTTTTCAGGGCCTAGTGAAATCTGGTCCAGTTGTGTTGTCATCTTTAACACACCTTAATCTGAGCTCCATCTCATGTTATCACTGATGTCTTTTTAGCTTTATTGATTTCTGCCATTACAGTAAACTGCCGACTGTCTTGGTTCACGCCTGATACCATTATCTGTGTTTCTATGTAACACCTCATATCTGATGTGGCAATGAGCCCAACTCTTATCATCTTTTTTCCACAGGGACCACCAGGATTCCCTGGACTACAAGGAGACCCTGGTCCCAAGGGAGAAAAGGTTGATAAACTCCCATTTTAGGACCAAATAGTCAGGTTATTTAATCCAGAGGCAGAAAGGTACAGTTAAGAAATGCAAATGGATCTTCTTCTGCTTCTCACAGGGTGATACTGGTGTTGGGCTGCCTGGCCCTCCAGGTCCTCCTGGACCTCCTGGTCACCCTAGCAAGTCTTCGGTGTTCCTGGTTGGTATTTTTTCCAATATTTTTTAAAACATTTTAGCATTTAGTACTGCAGTTAGTGCTCCATACTAATACTCCATACTTCGATTTTGTTCTGAGCTCTGAGTTCTGCCTAGTTTCTGACTTATTTTTGGATGTGATTGCGGTGTGTGTCCATCAGGAAGGATCAGGATTTGAAGACTTTGACAGTGACACAGAGATTATACGAGTAAGTACAGTTGGCCATCCTGACATGAAGGAACACACGCAAAGTACATTTTTGACAGTTGCGGTGTCATATGGTTATCAGGGTCCCCCAGGGCCTCCAGGTCCCCCAGGAGAGCCAGGTCCCCCGGGGACTGAAGCTGAGCATCTCTTGCCTGGACCACCTGGGGCTCCTGGGAGAGATGGAAAGAATGGAGAGAGAGGTGAACCAGGGCTGCCTGTGAGTTTATCATTATTATTTCCCTCTCTGACATTGCTGGCCACGAACTTTTCACTTAAAAAAAAAATCGAAACATGAAAAAAGCATCTTTCTGTAGGACAAGTAATGAGTCATGCTTATTTGCTTAAGTAAATGAGTGATGATGCAGATTAAAACATCTGGACTAAAAGAGTAAAACAATGTTTCTTTCAATTCACTTCTATTTTCCATCGCCCCTTTCTCAGCCCTCTGCTGTTCTCCAGCTGACCTCCAAAGTCATTTTATGCCCCACTTTTATCTTCAGCCACGCTCTAGCTAGCTGAAATGAGGGTAACATTGACAGTTTTGAAGTAAAAAGAAAAACAAGCCATGTATACAGGCGCATATTATTCCACATGTTCCTGCAGTCCAACACAAACAAAGCTTAATTAATCATTAACTTGTTCCAGTTACATAAAGTAAGATACAATACAAAGAGGGTCCTTACTGAACCTTGGGGGGGGGGGGGGGGGGGGGGGGGGGGGGGGGGGGGGGGGGGGGGGGGGGGGGGGGGGGGGGGGGGGGGGGGG
>JBBBVT010000019.1:3551326-3583207 GCA_037177035.1 Craterocephalus eyresii | reverse complement strand
AATACAAATATTCAGTTATATGTGTGTGTATTTGCCTCTGTGTGCATTAACAGGGGTTTAGAGGCGACCAAGGGATCAGAGGGGATAAAGGACAAAAGGGAGAAGCCGGGTATCCAGGGCAACCAGGTATCCCTGGGAGATCAGGACTGGTGGTGAGTTCAAAGTTAGTTTTTTTTTTAATCCATTTATTTATTTTTTGCATCTTTTTAAAAGAAAATGAAGCAGTAAGTAACTTCTTTGCAATCTGTTCCAGGGGCCCAAAGGGGATTCAGTGCTTGGTCCTCCAGGCCACCCAGGTACCCCAGGCCCACCTGGTGTTCCAGGCTTTGGCAGATCCGGTCCTGTTGGACCCCCTGGGCCCCCTGGCCCTCCGGGGCCAGTTGGGTTGCCCTTCAGATATGGTTCAGGTATTCTTTAAACGTACAGCTACAGTGCAGCGGTGGCCAATCACACAGTTAACTGATCAGATATATCAGTCAGCTCAACTGAAATGAACCGGTTGGATGGTGTCAACTTCTTGTTTTGGCAGGCCTGAGCATTGCTGGTCCTCCAGGACCTCCAGGACCTCCTGGACCCCCTGGTGCTTCAAGTAACACAGCAGCTGTAAGTTAATATATCCCTTCATTAAAGGGGATATTTAAAAAGTTATTATTCCTAAAACACAACGAGGCAACAGAACTTAGGAATTAAACTAGTAGACTTCTGCAACCACAAGTTCTACATGAATACTTTTGGGTTATAGTGAAGGGAACACTGTTTGTTAAGATATTAGTATACGTGGTACTCGTGAGGAATAAAAAAAGATGGCGCATAGCACAAATGTGTTGTGTGTTGTCCAGGATCTGTGGATAGTAGGGTTGTCAAGATACAAACATTTTAAACTCGATCTGATACTAAGGATGGTACTCGATACTCAATGTTATTTTCGATACTATTGGGAGAATTTTTTTTTCTATCTATCAATCTAAGCAATAAAACAATAATCTATAGCTACAGGAAAAGGTTTAGGCAGAGATAAATACTTCTCTGATTGTTTGCTCATTGTGGTGCTAAAAATACTAAACTAAAAGAAACAACTTCAACCACTAGTTTGTAAATAAGTTCACTATTTGTTGGTGACCACCTTTTTATGCACAATATGAGGGAAGAGATCACATAAACAACAAAACTTATTAAGTAGTTTTAAACTACATTTTTTTAATGAACCATCTGATGCATAGATTATAAATAAAAAGCAAGGATTTTTTCACATACAATGTTTGATTTCCACAGACATGTACAATGATATTTTTCTTGATTTTTGACATTTCTTGCTGCTAATCTGCTGTATCTGTCATTTGTTGTGTAAGTTATGTTGTCTCGCTTGCCACCGCCTTTTTTTCTGCTTAGAATAACAATTACTAAAGTTTCTCTTCCCCATACTTTATAGGATGCCAGTACTTTTTCTTCCTAGTTGGTATTTACTATCAGAAAAACACACCATTTTGCATCCTTTACATTTTTTACTGACATTTTAAGCTTTTCCTTATCAAAATTCCCCTTAAATTCTCCAAACTGAGAGCACTCTAACACTAACTTCACACCAATCGTTATTTTACCTCATTCATTATCACACACAATCACTTCAGTGATTCATACACTTGTTTTCAGCTGAAAACCTTTTCGACTCGAGATGGTATGATGCAGCAAACCGTCAGGGATGCAGAGGGGACTCTGACGTACGTCACCGAAACAGGAAGCCTCTTCCTCAAGGTTTCCCAGGGATGGAAAGAGATACAGGTAATAACTTATGACGCAAATTGGTAAAGATAATCTGATCTCATAGATTTGTCTGATTTGTTCAGTGTTGATGATAAATTTAAAAGCTGTGTTATTAAAAATAAGTATCTATCAGCCATCACAAGTGAATGACTGATTCTTTTATTCTGGTTTTTGTGAAACGCTCCCTTGCTGTGAATCAGTTGGGAGCATTCTGAAGGTGAAATGTCCTGTCTTTTTGAGAGGATGATTAATGATGTTCTGCCCAGCGTGCAGCAGCCTCCATTTATAAAAATCAAGGACCTTTTATGAAATACTGTTGTGTGATGTGAAGTCTTTCCACAGAGCAATTTCTGAATCACATTGGAGCTGTTGATTTAACTCAACACAATCAATTATTTGGGTTTTATAATGTAACAAACTAAATGTTTTCTGGCACATTGACAGTTTCTGACTTTTTGGAGCTTAATGCAACATCTGGTTTAGATTTTTCTGCTCTGTCCTTACAGCTTGGCAGCCTGATATACCTCTCCAGTAACATCATCCCGCAAGATGAGGTAGTTAGTGTGCATTACTAGAACTTTTCACTTTGTAAATGGATGCATAATAATCACATTTGCTTTATTCATTCAGCCTCAGGTTGCATATCATGTTAGAGGAGACACAATGCAAAGAATCCCTTCAGCCAAAAACAGGGTGAGTTTTTCTAAGTCTGTAAACAAGATTGTATCAGTGCAGATTAACATCTTTTTAAAAAAATTTTATTCCTTAAATCCAGATTTTAAAATTCTGTTGCTTATTCTCTTTCAAGCTCAACTTGGTCGCTTTAAATCAGCCGCACTCTGGAGACATGATGGGGCTGGACATGGTTGACCGGATGTGCTACGAGCAGGCCAAAGCCATGGGTTTGCCCCCCAACTACCGCACCTTCATGTCATCCCACAAGCAAGACCTGGTCCACGTTGTCTACCCGGGATTCCGGGATACCCTCCCAGTGACCAACCTCAGGGTGAGCCTGCTGTTTTCTGCTGTCAGACTAACTGAGCCTCCATCAAACCTTAAAAGTGTTTTTCCTGAATCTTCGTCATGCGCTGTTTGTTGCCACAGGGAGACATGATGTTCAGCAACTGGCGGTCGATTTTCAACGGCAACGGGGGGCCAATCAGCAGCAGGATACCCATTTACTCCTTCGATGGGCGCAATGTTTTAGCTGACCCTTTCTGGTGGGTGCACTTGATTCGCTGCTTATTTCTTATTTCTATGTCTGTTTTTGTCGGCAGCAGTGTGATGTGTTGCTTTCTTTTTATTCCTCCTCCGCCTCAGGCCTCAGAAAAGCATCTGGCACGGTTCAAGCAACAGGGGCGTCCGAGTGGTGGACAAACACTGTGAGACATGGCGGGCGGATGACATCTCCGTCATGGGCCAGTCCTCCTCCCTGACCTCAGGTCTGCTCCTGGGCCAGCAGACACGGAGCTGTTCCAACGAGTACATCATCCTTTGCATCGAGACCCATAAAACTTACTGACCCCGTCCTCACCGTCGTAGATCAAAAAGCACTATGTAAAAAGATTTACATATGTCGCTTTTGGCGCATCTTTGAAGCTGCGTGTAACATTTTGTTGTTGTTTTCCATCGGGACTTGCCACTCGCTCCTCATCTGGCGTTGCTCTACTTATGAGGAGGGAGGCTTTAACTCGATCCTGACAGCAGCGCAAGGTCTCTTCTGACGAGGTAAGATCAGGTGGAGTTGTTGCTGTGAAAGTGGAATCAAGTTCCTAACAAAGGAGAAATGAGTTCAAAGATTTCAAACCTGGTGGCACATATTGGGATGTACATAAAACAGAGAGGTTGATTGTTTTGCTTTTGAGAGTATGCAAAGATCCTGAAAACCATATGGTGATGAAATGATACACGCAGCATCTTTTTATGGAGAAGTGGTTTCAGGTGCAAACGGACACATCCGTCTCACACAGATAGCTTTTCTTTCCCCTCCTGAAGTGGAAAAATGCTTGTTTGTTCTTCTGAACTCGAACAGAGACTGAGAACGGCTGTGGGATCCTGCACCTCTCCCAAAAACGTGGACGTCCAAAGACCTTTTCTGATAAACGCAAAAGAAGCTAGTTTGTTTTTGTTTACAAGTCGTCTTGAAAGTATTTCTAAATCATCTCCATGTTTTTCAGGAAAAAAAATACCATGTTTCTCTCTGTCGAAAGTTGAAACCTTATTTTGTCCGGCTATCAAAGGGAAGACCAGACAACCAGTTTTGCCACCAAAGTCTTTTTAGATGCACTGTATTTCTTTTTTTTTCTAAAGTTTCCTATTTCGATATTTTTGAGCGCGTTTTGTTGCATCTTTTCATCCATGTTGGTAATCACACTTCAGCAGCTCTTTCACTCAATAGGCTTATTTAATTTAAATACAATGATTTATTTATACTGTCACAGCACATAACATCAAATCAGATGATTCAATTTAAGAATGTAATTTATCGTTTGTCTAGTGGCTGTTCTTGTTTTCCTCTTGTCCTCTTTTGTACGTTGTCCTTTTAAGTTAAGTTTGGAGAATTCCTCTGAATGTTGACTCTGACCTCTGATAGTCTGATCTAAATTCTACCGGCTATAAAAGTGATATTTGAATCAAGTAACACAATTTAGTGTTTGGTTTAAAAAAACAAAATATCAGCAGTCAAAAGTAAGAGCACATGTTTTGTATAAATACTGGTGCTTTGTTGAATAAAGATTTCTCTTTTCATAACGTCTTATTTCATTGTGAGTATAATTGAAAAGAAATTCATTGGCTTCCATAAAACATGTTTTATTATTAAGAGAGGAAGAACAATTACAACAAAAAAATCACAAGATGAGTGAATGTTTTTTTTTTTGTTTAAAATATTTTATTGTCAGGTCCATTAAAGATTTTTAAAAGTTATATGAAATTAAATAACAAACCTAAAGTTTAATAAATAAAGTTAAGGTTTATAGCCAACACTTCTAGTAAATCATTCAAATTACCCTGTTAAACCCAGAAAAATTGTATGATGAGCGGTGCATCGTTCCAAAGAGGTTTTCATATTATCCTGAAAGGGATTTTTTTTTAAGTGAAGCCTGAAACATTTTCCATTTTTGCTATCTGCCACCTTTTTTCCTTCCTAGCAGCACATGTACTGATATTTATACAAGGTGATGTTCACGCAGGTGGAACAGGATTTCTGAAATACAAACTGAAATCCATATAGTACACACCCATGATCAAAACCTTTGAGGTTATTTACCATTAAGGCTAATGGGAAAGTGTATCAAAACTTTTGACTACAATTGAACACATTTTGGGGAGAGGTCTAAAAAAATAGGAACAGTACTCAATGGTTGACATTTCGACTGATCCATACCAGAGCCGATGACATTCATCTTTATGTGGACAGTAGAAGAAATGGCAAAGAATTGAATGACATATAGTTAACAGCAGCACTCCTATACCACCACCTCTACTCTAACACATCCCAAAGATTCTCTGTGGGGTTAAGGTATGGACTCTGTGGTGGCCAAGCCATGTGCCAGAACTCTCATGTCTCATGCTCCTCTGGACCACTCTTTTACACACTGGACTATGCATCTGTCATCTGCACAGTACAAGGCATGATGGTTGCATGACTTCATCTGCCTCTCCTCTTCCCCTACTGCTACCATCACTCTGAAACACAGTAAATCTGGACTCATCAGACCACCTTCTGTCATAGCTCCGGCTGTTGCTGAATGATGGCTTAGAATGGGGAGAAGACGACAACAGGTGAGCCCACAGGTTAGTATTCTAAACAAGAGTGATCCTTAGAAAAAGAACTCACCTTAACTGACCTAACTTCAGTTTTCCTGAAGTAGATGAAATGTTGTATTTCCAAAGGAGATTGGTGGAGGCAGTGCAGAGTAGCAGGCTGACAGGTGGGACAAGTGATGGGTGGGGATTATTTCTACTGCGGTTTAAAGGCACGTCGGTGCTTGAATCCAAAGTTACTACTGAAACCAGACAGCCAGAAGTGAGGGAGAAAAAAATAACGGGATCAATTCAAATTTTTTGTTTCTAAAGACAAGGCAAGACAGCATGAAAGTAGACAAAGTAGAATGAACTGAGGAGCAGACCCAGGCTCAAGAGAAGGAGGCTGTGGGCTCAGTCAGGGGTGCGTTGACTGAGACATCAATCAGCACCAGAAAGTAAGTCAGGAGTATTTATTTGTACCATGCTTTTCACAGAATAAAGTGATTTACAATAAAATAAATAAAAAGAAACCACAGCCAAGGCAAGTCAGGAGGAAAAGAACATGAGGGCAACCTACTGTACAAATGTCAACTGTATGTGTCAGACTGGTCAAACTGTGGTTGCAGTTTTTTATTCCAACCAAACAGCAGCACACCAGACTTTTCTCATCTCATCAATTCTTCATGTTAAGACTGGATTGACTTGATGAGATGAGTGGAATCCGGTGTGCTGCTGTTTGGTTGGAATTAGAACCTGCAGCCACACGGCCCTTTCTGGAACCAGTTTAATACCTTTGAATGGTGGTCAGAGAGACCATTGGCATGGTTTGGCTGCAATTTTTCTATCACTTACCATCTCATTACTTTCAGTCTGGGATGTGATATGTGCTGCATCTTTTAGCCAGTAGGTGTAGTAAGCATGCAGGTGTGAGGTCTGCAAAAACATTTTGTCCAAAAATAGCTCCCAAAACAAATTTTTCCTTCCCAAAGTCTGATGTCCAAAGAGAAACAGTTGAAACCTTATGTGACCTGCACTTTGTGCTTAGCTGAGTGTACAAAGCATAGCAGCCCAAGAAGAACACTACTGTTCACAAGACTACGTTATGACGACCTTACAGGTACTATATGTGCTATTTTTCTCTCATATTGACAATATTGGTAAAATTCAAACCATTTTGCACTTTTTTTGTAGTTTTGACTGAAAGTGATAATAGTTTAAACTTTTATTTTCAGATCTTGAATGTGCTTCTCTTGACTGCGGCAGCAGCTTATGGCCAGTCGTACCACATTGGTAGTTGCCCAGATCCAACAACGCAAGAAAACTTTAACGTAACAAAGGTAAAATAATGAATTGCTGTTTTCTGTGTGCACTATTTCTGTGTGCAAACTGCTTTACCCCCTTCGTTCACCTGAATTGTTTCAAGTTTGTTTGTTTTTTAACTCATATAAACACTTGTTTGTGGAACTGGTATCTTATTTAATGATTTTTTTTCTTATTTAGTATATGGGCACCTGGTATGAACTACAGAAGCTCCCAGCTATGTTTGAAAAAGGAACATGCATCCAAGCCACTTACAGTCTTCTCCCTGATGGGACTGTCAGAGTTCACAATGAAGAGCTTTTGTAAGGTTTAACAGTCCTGTTTAACATAAAAGTATTCTCAATCCATCTACCACACTCTCTCTTTATCAGACTATATGAATAAATATGAGTGCTTTCTTCGTCTTTACACAGGTCTGATGGGACAATCAATGCAATTGTGGGAGTTGCCAAAGTGAAAGATCCTTCTAAACCTGCCATTCTTAGTGTTCGCTTCTTTAAAGGTATGAAAAGAATTTTATAGAGCTTGTCTGGTTTGTATTTCCAACAGATTACCTCTAACTATGTATACTTCTATATGCAGGTGTTCCTGAATCTCCATACAAGGTTCTTTCTACGGATTACCAGTCCTATGCTCTGGTGTACTCCTGCAGCAACTTCTTTGGACTGTTTTATGTCGACTTTGCTTGGATTCTGGCTCGATCTCGAACCGTGTCCGAGGACAAAATTAGCCACTTGCGTGACAAGATGGCAGAGGCTGGTGTAGATGTAAATCGTCTTATAGTCGCAAACCAGACTGCTTGTGAAGGTTACGGATGGCAAGGCAGTGCAGTGGAAATGTGACCAAGGAAGTTAGTAGCTGTCCAGACTGCAAATGAAACTATTATGTGATGTGAATCCAAATAAACATTATCATATATGGTATTATGTTGTAGGTTTTAGCTTTAGAATTGCTGATTCAATTGTCAAATGATGCACAGGTTTACATCTTTCTTTGCTGTGTGAAATAAAATTTGTTTGCACCATTCGGGGAACCCTGATCTCAAAACGTTGCAGTCCTGCAAGTCTTAAACGTTTACCTGCTCCAACACACCTGATTCAAATAAAGACATGATCTTAATGCATGTAGCACCACCAAGAATATGGTGAGGGGTCCAAAACCTGCTATTGCTACTTGCTGCCGGTTTAATCAGAAAAGGTTCAGTGTTCACTAAAAACCTCAAAAAGAAGCAGATCACCTGGTCGTTGTGAACAATCGCATGCATAAAACAAACAATGCTGCTGTCCACTGCACTAAAGGAGACAGATGGATCACCTGCTTCGCTTGGAGCATATAATTAAACAAATGATTAAACACAAAATCTTAACAAATTGATGGCGTTCTTTGAAGAAAACCCATGTCAAACCTTATGGAAAAATTAAATGCAAACTGAAATTGTGCCATTTTTAGGCTGCCTGTAATTTGAACCCTGACTACTCCCTACAAGAGTCATTTTGTCACTAAATTCATAAACATATTCTGTAAAGTTAAGGAAACCTGCTTTGCTCCTTCCAGTGCTAAAGTCAAACTAAGGGTGACATTCTGTTAATGATGGACAAAAAACAGAACAAGGGAATTGCTTGAAATTTCTGTCTGACTCAAGACTTTTAGGTGTGTAACATTCAGTCTTTACCTATTAGATTCTCTGAACTGCTTTTTCAGTTGATTCATATTGAAATAAAAGGTCTTTCAATAACTGAGTTTCTTCCTGACTGCTGACTACTGTAGCTTTAATATCCACAATCCCATCATTGTAACTTTCTCTGTACTGTCATTGTTTTCTCTTTTCCACAACCAAAAGATCACATATTATCTAGACCACTCCCAGGCAAAGTCCCAGGCAAAGTTCTATGACATTATCCTAGAACTACATAACATGGTGTGATAACAAACGGTCATAAGTAAACACGCGGTTATACTCTCTCACTTAGTTTTAAAATACAGTTTTCCTATCCTTCTGGGGTACAGCAGATAATCCTCTTTTGTAGGCTACAGGTATCTGTCCTTGCTGACTGTTGAATGTGGTCTTTGTTGTGCATGTGAGCAGGGGCCAGTCTCATAACCACTTGTTCTATACATAGGTCTTGTGTACAGAGCTCTATAGGGAAGGATACATCACAAGTGGTCAAAAGGAGAAAGTTCATTTGAGCTGAAATACTCTTAGGAAAAAATCTTAGGGAAACTTGGTTTATTTAAATCATGCTGAATTTGGAAACGTATATGATTGTAAATCTTTGAAATAAAAAGTCGTTTTGTTTAGCGATGCTTTTATTCTGAAGACGCCTTCCTGGCAGTACCTCGGAGTGCGGACAACTGTATAACCTATGTGTATAACCAGCAGAGCAACAGAATGGCGACAGTTACAAGTGCGACGTTTTGTTTCCCTCTCAGAAAAATGTTCTTTGTATTATTTCTCGCTTCACTCTCGTGTCTACCATTTTGTTCACCCGCTGACAGAAATGACAGACCTATAATTGGTGAGTTTATTAACGTGTTATTTACTACACGGGGTTAAGCAAGCTAACAGACAGAAGGACACGCAGTAGGCTACTAAGTCACAGACTAAATCTGCTAAATAACGAAACTATTTCCTTTTATTTTTGTCTGAAAAGGAGTTCTGGCTCAGGAGGTTTCCTCACCGAAACCAGGCCAAACAGCTTACATTGCTGCCTCTTATGTCAAGTTTCTGGAGGCTGCGGGAGCCCGAGTCGTACCTGTGATGTGAGTTATAGCAAAACTGTTATCAGATCACGTATTTGTGCAACGCCATGTTTGTTTACAAAATTGATCTAAACTTGATTTTACCTTTGTGATTTGTGCAGGATTAACCAGACCCTGGAGGAGAACAAGACTCTATTTAACTCTATTAATGGGTAAAAACGGTCTTATTACACATAGAGCTTTTGTATATTGCGTTGAATTCTCAATGATAGATCACAGTTGTATAACTAAAAACTATGCGTGCAATATTACAGTCAGCTATGATGTTGTGTTTCCAATTATTAAATTTATGCTGTTTTTATTTCTACAAAATAATATGAATCTATGTTAATATGATTTTTAAAAATAATATTATTGAAAAAGTTTATCAAATAGTTTGGATTTTATTGAACTAAACTGTCAACAATGGGATATGATGTTTTTATTTTGTCAATCAGTCTCAGATTAATTTAGGACACTAAATATACTGCAGAGCAGACATTCATATGACTGGCAAAGACTATGTGACATTGAGTAAGCACAGTTTAATAATTAAAAACTCAATTTAACAAAATATTTTACACTGAAATGATCACCTCAGTCTCTCACTAGCCAGCAAATATGTAAACTTCTCTTTATTTTTCCAAATGTAACTCATTTTCTGTGTGTTCTTTCTCTGACAGAATCTTGTACCCGGGCGGCGGCGTTAGTATCACCTCATCTGGTTATGAAAGGGCGGCAAAAATCTTCTATGAGCTCGCCATTGAGGTAAAAGTGTAAAATAGGTTGAGTTATATGACAGTCTGACCATATTGGAGTGTGTCACAATGAATTTTTAATGTCTCAGGCAAACAAGAGAGGCGACTATTTTCCTGTTTGGGGCACCTGTCTTGGATTTGAGCAATTGACGTACTTGACGAGTGGGAAGTTTTCACTGTCGCACACCAATACGAGCGGCGTGGCATTGCCTCTGAACTTCACTGAAGGTGGGTCTTTGCTTTGATAGACTCTGTCAGAGAACTGATACTGTCAGATACTGTTAACTCGTTTTTATTTCAGCCATATTAACTGAGGGCTTAATTGTTAGAAGATTTTTGTAAACATGACCAAACTCGTCTGTTTTGGGGTCTCAGGCCTGATATAATTTTGTAAACCCAGGACTCACAAAACTCTGAACACCCTCGACCTCTAACCAACTACAAGAAGCAGCTGAAATGGTGCTTCTCCTCACAATGCGGCATCATAACAAAAGTGTTGCTGTCAAACACACAAAAAGGCCACATTGAACTGTAAACAGCCAGCGTGTGATCTGTCACTGTTCAACCCAATGAGACATCAACACACTATTCAGGATATGCAGGGGAAACAAAACCCAGCGCAGAAAACACTTGACTGGCAGTTCATCAATGCTCCAGATGCCGACTATCCGCTTGGTGTGTTGCAACCCTTTAAAGGAGCATTACGGGACTTTCTGACCATAAAAATATGCATTCTGACTCATTTTGTTGGCAGAGGGACATTTATTGCAGTGCTGGAGCAGTCATGTTAAGCCTGGCCTCACACTAGTTGTCTTGAACTCGTTGATTGATTGAACTGGTTGATTCAAAAGAATGTTCATTTCAATTCAGCTTTATATGTATAGCGTCATTCGTAACAAAGTCATCTCAAGGCACTTCCCAGACAATCAGTTTAAGCCAATCTGATTGTCATACATTCACATATACAAGCCAATTCATAACAGATATCAGATGTAAGGAAACCACAGACTGTATCCAATAGAGTCTTCAATCAATCCCCTTCTGAGCTGCTTCAGGCGACGGTGTGGAGGAAAAACTCCCTTTTAACAGGAAGGAAAAACCTCCAGCAGAACCTGGCTTGAGAAGGGTGGCCATCTGCCTCGACCGATTTGGGGTGAAGATGAAAAGCCTTGAAGAATGAAAGAGGACATGTTTATTTGACAAATGTTTATATATAGAGCTAAATATATATTTACCTTTTTTAGGTTAAAAGACACAGAAACTTTGGACTAAGGACTTTATGTTCAGGAAGTCTTGGGTGGAGACGGGTGGGGGAGTTAACTTTATCCTTATCTTTGTGTTGGTGTGATTGTGTGTTTGAGTTTGTGTGTGAGTTTATGTATGAAAAAAATGATATTTATGTTTTTGTTTTGTTATATTTGTTATATGAAGGCTGTTTTAATTCTCTTTTATGCATACATTTTTTTAAATATGTAAAGCACTTTGAGTTGCATAGACCTGAAATGTGCTTTATAAATATAAACATTTGAATTTGACATTATCAGAAGAGGGGGAGAAACAAAGGGACAGAGAAGGAAATTAGGCGAGATTCCACAAGACACTTACTTTTACTGGCTCTGAAAAGAGGCAGGATACAAGGCGGATGACGTTGTCAATGGCCGCCTTAAAGTTCAATAGTGCTACTTTAAGAGCTCAAAATGGCTTTAAATAAAACAAAACCTGGATTTCATGTAATAAAATTAAATAATTGCCTAAATGCCAAATCATTTTTGCAACAGCATCACATTACCTCAAACGTTTCTTCCCCAAAAAAGCCTATTTTGGTCTGATTGGCCAGCGTTTCACACACCACTTCTTAGATGCCTCAGAGTCCCATAGTAGTCACTAGTTTAAAAATAGTTGTACAGGAAATTCTACATTTTTAATTATAATTATCGAAACCTACAAAATCACCTTTTTTGTTATATGGACAAGTACAAGATTCAGGACTGATCTTGTAAAAACTCTTAAACATCAAATTTGATATTAGGAACTCAAGTTTTTTATTGAAAGCTAAAGTATTGTATGAAAAATGATTGATGTAGGATTCCAACAATCTGCTCTCAATCCAGATATGAAGCACAGCAGGATGTTTAAAGGTTTCCCTTCTGACTTGATTGCCGCTCTAGCTTCGGAGCCGCTCACAGAAAACTCACACCAGTGGAGTTTGGAAACGTCGGTATGTCTTTCATTTGTGATTGGATGAGAGAAGACTTCAGTCACCAATAGCTTTTTCATAGTGTTAAAGCAAAAGCAAAATGATAAAATTACCTTTTCTGACATCTCTGCTCTGTGTCTGTCAGACTTACGACACAAATGAGGAGCTGAGGACATTTTACAAAGTTCTCTCTACCAACACAGACGGAAACATAGAGTTTGTATCAACAATGGAAGGTAGATGCAACACAAAATTATTCTCTCATTAGAGTGAAAGTTGACTTTAATGTGTTTTAATGAGCATACCTTTTTTCTCTCTGCTGGACAGCCTATAATTATCCAATCTATGGGACGCAGTGGCATCCAGAGAAGAATGCGTTTGAATGGACGAGGCCATACATTCCTCATTCACCATCAGCAGTGAAAACAACCTTCTACATGGCTGAATTCTTTGTCAGTGAAGGTATGAAAGCAGAGCTGTTTTTGGCTTCTTGATGTTCAGAATCTTTTGCAGCTACTCACCTCTGGTGTGATTCGTAAAGTTGTCATTGTTGTCTCTCCATGCAGCGAGGAAAAGCTTTCACAGATTTGCATCTCAGGAGGAGGAGAACAAAGCTCTGATTTACAACTACAGTCCTGTTTACACTGGAGTCTTGAGTGCCTTTGAGCAAATATACCTTTTCTAGTGCCCTCTCTTTGTAAAGAACTTGCTATAATAACTAATTAGCTACTCTAGCTGCGACTTGAGAATGTTTTCAAATAATTTATCCTTTAGGGCTTTTTTATATATGCTGCTCTCCATTTGTTTGATCTGCAAATAATCAAATTGTGCACTGGAAATGGAATTATATTTGCACCATAAATATAAATACTGCTGTGCAGGATGAAAATGAAGTTTAAACATGCTTTGTGATTGCTGTAGCTGGGTTTACAGTTCTGTGTTTAATTGCTGCTGGAAATGGTCATACTTTAAGGCTTTTTTGTCTCTGAATTATTCTCTCACTCTGCTGCTCCCATCAAACACAGTGAGCAACTGGATGGTGATAAAGGTGGGAGAATTTAGAACTTCAGTATAAAGAATGAGTGCAATGGGATTTATTAGAGACCAGAACAAGGGTGAATGTTGGACAAATCAGCAACATTTTAGAAGTCCCTCATCAGCAGTCCAGATAAACTGGAAGCTCATCTGTGTTCTTCAATATTGTACTTTTTTTGCAATTAAAAGGTCTCTTGTGGCTTTAAAATGGCTTGGATATGACTCATAACTCTTTACTTTATTCAGTGAATGTTCATCTCTGAAAAAAGATACTCTGTTGTCAAGCAGCAGCTGGTACCTGGACATTTGTATGGGCCGTGAGGACTGTCTGAGCCTCACCTTCAAACAGTTGTCGATGCAAAGCAGATCAAAAATTGAAGTTTCCGGCCCACTAATATGTCATGTGACACAGGGAAAATTTGTGAAGTTCACAAGGTGGGGACTTTAAAATCACTCTACCAGAGTAATTTTTATGGTTTTTAGGGGCACGTTGAAGGCCTCAGTCATGGTGTACTGTGTTGGTCTGAATATCCTAAAGCTATGGTCTACAATTTCAAAGATTGTTCATTTTTAATAACCTCAATATAATTTTTATGGTCCTACAGTACAAACCTTCCTAGAAAAAGAGCAAAAAAAAACAAAAAACTCCAATCAGTCTATCAGGTGCGCAGGTTGTTTTCTTGTCTCCCCAAGAACATAACTGATTGTAAATGTCGCTCCTTCTTCCTCGTTATGCAGTCTCTCCTCTGAAAACATGAAAGTTTTTGCTTTATATGCTGCCAATTGAAGAAAATGCAGAATAAGAAACATAATAACATAATACAATTTTTAAAATCAAAAGGAAATATGCAAAAAGACTTTCAAGGCTGATAAAATATCTACTTTTTTATTCTAACATTTACTTTCATGCCACAATCTGCCATTAATCTCCTTCTATGCTTTGGATAACAAAGGTGAACATCTTAAAAAGTCCTCAACCTATGGAAAGAAAGTGTGTTGTTTCTGTTTATAAAGTCCACTTTCAACTCAGTTCAAGGACCGTAACAGGATAACAAAAATGAACAATCGAATGTAACTTCCAAAATGCTTTATGCACAAATAACACTCAGATAACATTGTTTATCTTTTCAGAATAAAATGATAATTGAATAACATTTAGACATCAAGCTGACGAGACTGGGATCTCAATCACAATACTACTGGAAATGTAATTTATGCAGTCCAGTAAGGAACATTCAAGATGTCAAAAAATTACCATGGCGAACTGAGCTATCAGGGCTAGTGCTGTAAAGTACCTATGAACATGCACCGGACCATAAACACAAATGAGTGTTCAAATTAAATAAATCAAAATGGGTTTCATTTCAGTTCATAAGCTAACGTGATGTCAGGGTATAACAGAGATTCTAGTGGTGTATTAGTTCATCCTTATACAACATTTTCACCAATTTATGCAGGGTGACAGTGATGCCGAACACTTCAGGGACAATAAACCATTTTCAAATTTGCATGCAGATTTTCTTGCATTATGTTTGGATGGTAGCCTATTGGACAGTTTTCAAGAATTCATGCAAATTATATCCTGTAAAATAATAATGTAACATTTTGAAAGTAAGTAGCCTAATCATTCATTGCAAAAGGGGAATTAAAACAACTGGCAGTTAGTATGTTTCTTACTGAAGGGTGTATAAAAGATGAATATTCCTTTCATACACTGTAACTGCCATAGCATACCACCAAGTTTAACTGAAATTAAACGTTTAATCTCAGTCAACATTTTCAAAAAGATATCTACCGGCACAACAGGGAACTTCAGGTAATCAAATTATCTGTCAAAGAAATAGTTTGACACATAACAGCAAACATTCTACTTTTTGTGCTGTTAAAACAAGCTAATGAGTGCTAAAAAGCTAACCAAGCTAGCAGTTTCCTATAGCATGTGGTACTTTAAGCTCCCCCACTGTTTTGTGTTTTATGGGCTCCATATTTTTCATATAATTGTTGGTAAGAAAGTACAAAGGCATATTTCACAAAATGGCAGATACAACAGAAATATCCATTGAAGATGAGAAAACATAAAAATGCGCTTATATTTTAGTTAAAAGGATAGCTGTTGGTGTGAAACCCAGGAAGTTGTGTGTACAGTACTAATGTGTGGTTATAACATGCAGTCAGAGCACTCTCAGTTCGAAAAATCCATTTACCTGACGGGTGAGATAAGCTAATAGCTGCTCAGAATATGGCCATGAAAGAAGTCAATTTTCTGCCATCAAAAACAACTCAGCAATTTGAACACAATTGTGGGCTTTTATGTCCAGTCACTTCTGCAATAACCACTTCAACCATTTACGCTGCAGGTGAGATACTGATTACTCGCAAATACTTAACATGAATAAATAAATAAATATAATAATCTTTAAAAATAAAAAATGTATTATCTCAGCATAAAAGTGATGGTGCCATTAAAACTTGGTCATTTATTTTGCTTATATTTCTTTTCCGTTTTTATCTCAAGATTCAGTTTCCTTAAAAAAATGAAGTCCGTTTTTAACATTATTGTTAAAAGTTTGGCTCCTCGGGGGGGGTCTATATCTGAGTTAATGGTATGTATGCTTTGTTTTAGGAAAAGATGAAAATCTTCTCATAGTAGCTAAAGATCTAAGGTCGTCTAATTCCCATTTCGTTGCTCAAATAAAGCTTGGCTGGCTGAGATAACTTCTACAGTCACAATGCCTTTGAACATTTTCCGTCTAAATCAGTTATAGCTGTCCAGATATTGTTGTGAATTAGATTATTAACTTTTGATCTCGAGATGAAGCCACTGGGAAATGATTGAAAGTGTGATCTTTCTTTGTTAGTTTTGAACAAAAATAATTTGTTTGTAGTTGATTAATGCAGCCTGGTTATTGGATAATTTCTGAAAGTAAGGCACAGAGATGAAACAAGAAAATGCTTTTGTTTTTTTCCTTTGTGGATGGCCCAGCATAAAACCCAGAACCAAACAATAAAATAGTCTCAAGTGAAAAATAAGAAACAGCTTTTTCTTTAAAACAATTACTCAGAGAATTCTTTCAGCATCACTGAAAACCAAAATGACACAATTAGATAAAAACAATACCAGTGCAAATATGAACACCTAAAGAATATACAACTGTGAATATTTGTGTGCTATTTTACATACTGTCAGAACAACAGACACAACCACAGTCCGACATGAAAAGTTCATCACAACTTTAAAAATAGGAGCATTTCCCATATCCGCACAATTCCAGACACCCGTTGTGAACAGTGCCAGTCAAGTGTTTTCTTCAGCGGTCCTTTCGTTAATATACAAGCCCACGGGTTATGTGCTATTGGGCGTTCCTCCTCACAGCTTGGGAGTCTGTTTTCTCTCTGCTGCTTTTGAGAAGCAGGCTCATCCTGCTGTGAAGGAGACTGCTTCCTGTTCGGATATTCCAAAATGCATCTCAGGTAATGTGTCACTTCTGGCTCTTTGGAGCGCCTTTTGGAGTCCAACCCAGGGCAAAGGGTGAGGGAGGGATGATGGATGAGGCAGTAAACCCCACTGTCTGCCACAGAGGCAGTCATGGGCACAGCAAAGTAAACTAAAACGCACGGAACAGGACGGTTTCATGTTATGGACAGGAAGGCAGATGACCAAACGGGCAGGAGAGATGTGGGGCACAGGACCCCCGTTAGGCCAGTCTAACCCTCATCTTCAAGCTCTTCTTCCAGAGCCTCCTCGAACACTCTTTCTGGTAGTCTGAAGCACTCCTCGAAGAAGTTCACCAGGGATTGGCTGAGGTGCTGCCTTGTTGCTTCACTGTGAATGAAGTGGCCTTCATCTGGGTAGATCTGAGACACAGAGAGGGGAAGAACTGCTATAAATTGTTGACAAGAACACAATGTATACATGAAGATACAACTTGGATAAATTCTTATTTCTTTGTGCAGTGCAAACGTTTCCCAGAAAAGTCACAAGCGAGGTCGCGGTCACATGGACTGTTGTCTGTGTCAGTGTTTAAAAGTGAGGCTGAAATAACTGGATACATTTATATATATTACTCTTTCGATGCCCAGGGCCAATTAAATTTTTCTTTTAGCTTCCTAAACTTAAATCTAACATTTCTTTATTCTAGAATTTTAATTTAATTGATTCGAAACCAATATGCAATATATGAGATTCCAAAGAACACCCACTTCAGAGTTATTTACCAGTTTACAACTACATCTACAAAAACTGACCCACATTTTAAAATTCTTTCCGTTATTTGGCAAGGTGCTCATAGTCCTACCAATCAACACATAATTTGATCAAATGGTGCATTATTTTCACATTCTTTTTTCATTTGTGTATTTCATGTTTATACTTAGATGGGTAAAAGTATGGGAAATTTTTAATAAGCTGGTAGCTTTACACTCATTCTCTCATAACTGTGTTTCTAAATTTCTGTCTGATACACAAAAAATGACCGGTTTGGCATAAAATACATTTCTTTTCAGAATTTCATAGTTTTCCAGTTTTAATGAATATGTGCATGGAATTATTGAGCAGAACAGCACTGATCATTGAAGTCAAGAAGAAATTCAACTTATTCAAGTCTATCTGGTGGTTGTTCAGCAAACAATGTTTACACCGTTGCACTACTTCCCATCATATCAGTATCAATACTAGCACTGGGACTGCAGATGGAAAATAGCTTGGCTAAATCTTTTGCAAAGCATCTTTTTAATGTTTTTTGAACATGTCCCTTACAAATAAACAACAAAAAAGAGAACAAAATAGAATATGATTATATTCTATTTCAAGCTGGCTAAGTTAGTTAGCCTGCTCAGCGCTTTGCATATCCAGACTAGAAGCAAGTTAAACTGCATCATCTATTGGGATCCTATGTTTTCTGTTTTTTTTCCCTTAATTAACTTTGTTTGTGTTTGTTTAATTAACTGTATTTTTGTCAGTGTTTCACCCCTCCCCGTTTTTTTTAAGTGTGCAAAACTTTAGACAGGGATCTTCAAATCCTGCAATTTCTGTCAGATTAAATCCCCGTTGGCTTTTAAACAACAACAATTTCCTTGAAAGTTTACTTATAGAGGAAGATTATCTTTAGATCACTAATGCTAAACAGACATCCGAGACATTGATGGTACATTCAAGATCCAGGCTCAAGCATGAAAAAGAGATTAGATAATTCTCATATTGACATTTCACACAATTTAAACAATACGCCCTCATACAGTAATATACCCTCATTGCCAATGCATGTGATTAAAAAACTGGGTTAAGACATAAAAGAAAAAAACTGGTCAATAATTAGCTTTGATGAACATCCGGTTACATTTTCTTGTACAGTAAATGGATTAGCCCTGGTGTTAAAACAAGATGCCCAAGGCGGTCTCACATAATCCAATTATATGGACTGAAAGCATTGTCAGTGGCTAATCCTCTGTCTGCCATGGGACCACCTAAGGATCACAAAGCTGCTGAATGGTTGGAGGAAAAAATGAATAAAAAATAAATAAAAAATTGTAGAATAAGTGGACGAGCAGCATGTTTGAAAACAAACCACATACCTGTAAGGTGTAGTTGGCCTTTTCACTAATAAGCTGGGAGATAAATTTCGCTGTATGCTGGAAATGGACTTTTTCTGGGGAAACATATGCAGAAAACATCAGCTTGCTCTCCTACGTATTTACCCGTAAAGATGCAACGCTTCACCACCTACCATCAGCTGTGGGATGGACAATGAGGAGCTTCTTATCCATGAACTGAGAGGCTCTATGTGCTAAATTTGCCATCTGAGAAACAAATGGATTCAGATGATTAGTCAGTCATTAGCGCAGGTTGAAACTAGGTATAAATCAAATAAAATCTTACCGCGTATGCCCTTGGATCAGGTTTCGGCAGTCCTAGATACCTCTCAGAAAAAGCAGAGGCTAGAAAGAAACGGAGACTGCAGTTAATAGTTTTCTGGCATAAAATAGAAAAATAGAAACCTTCTATTAAACGCAAGACTGCTGCATAATTTCGGTTATGTTCTCTGCTCTTACGGAAGGTGCTTCCTCTTCATATTCAAATATATTCATGCTCCTCATTTACAATTCCAAACTAACAGTGTCATGGTAAGTCTCACCCCCCTGTGGCGAATCAGATAGATGGGAAACTGCTCACATTGTGACACCCAGCTCTTCCTTAATTTGCAGTTTCCTGACTCGTTGCGCCAACAGCTAAATCAGCGCCATCTTTCGCTCTCCGAGTCTCACTTACCATCACCCTCCTGATGCACAGCTTTACATTTCACACATTATATTCTTTTGGAGGCTGAGGTGAGGGCTGTGTATGATTGGGTTCCCAGTGCATCAGCAGCATCGTGCAGATAGGTATTATTTTCTCTCATAGAGTACAGACCAGTATAATTTAGTCCCTGCAAGAACTGCCAGCTGCAGGGTAGAGGTGCTACAGCTACAATCTGACTCTCTTTTTCTCTTTGAATACCTTCTGACAGCGCTGCCTGGGCTTGAATGATTGCACTGAGCGACTGTGTTTGTTTACCACACACAGCCGAGAAGCTGAGACTGGTTCTTTTTGCATTTGATGACATAAATAGGAAAAAAAAAAAAGAACAGAAAACCCTGAAAAAAACCAAACAAAGCTCACCATATAATTCAAAGTCGGTGATGGGTGAGAGGACAGCTCCGCATTTTACAGGAGACTCCTCGCTGCTGACCAACAGGCTGGTCACGTAGCCGCCATACACCTGGGGTCCAACAAATGGGTGTCATTTCAGAAACAACAAGCAGGGCTGTAAACACCAGAGTGCATTACGGACTATCAGATACTGCACTAACCAAAATGCGCTGCTATTTGTCTAAATAGTACTACTTGTGGAAATGACAGAGAAAATTGTCCTGCTCCATTGTGAGGAAAGTAGGATAAACACTGTTCTTACAGTAGAAAATAAATTATATTGAGTAAACTTTGACCATATAATTAGATATTAAAGCTCTTCTGTTTATAAAAAAGGGACCCTTTTTTTCAGTCCTGTGCTTTATTCACATCACGTGTATGTATAACATGCCATATCTGTAATAAAAATGAGTTGCATCATAGCTTTGAACTGTGCACTGATGATCATTGCTGGATTGGAAAAGCCAGTAAATAACACCTCATGCTTTTTTGAAAGGCGCAGCTGTTTGTGTTAGAAGATATCTAAAGCATGGGAACATTGCATGTCAGAGTTATACAGTATACTTTACTCATAACCGGATTTTCTAACTCATAAAAGTTGATGTAGAAAACTTTACATAATTGGATTCCTCACTTGCACGGAGGAGTAATAAGAAGGTGTAGTTCAAACCCTCCTGCAGAATTACTCTATCTGAAGCTTCCATTTCAATATTATAATTCAGCCTCAATGCTAGTTTTTTTTTTTATCGTATCATTATTTTCTCACATAGAGTACAAGCAGGGACTATTCTTACCTTTCCAAAAGCTCCAACTCTGGTTTTGTCCACATAAGGCTCCTTAAGAATGAAACTGAAAAGCAAGAAAAACAAATGGGAGTTTCTAGTTTTACTCACAAGTGATTCAAAGTGAAGATAAAGATGTTGTTATGTGATAATTATGCCTCACATCTACATTTTGGATTCTCCCAGACCTCTATTTGTATGAGGATGACCCATCACCATTCGAAGAGAAGGAAATTAAAAGTAAAAATAAGCTGTTTTAAAATGGTCCATGTGGATGAAAATGAGCCAATTAATATCAAAAACACAGTCTAAATAATAAAAATTTCTTGGACTAATTCAGCTGTTTGCACTGTTCAACCAAAGACATAAAGTGGCCGCCTACTTCAGGGCTTCTTTCTGATCCAGCTCTTCGAACACGCCCAGCTTTTTCTGGATCTTGTGCAGCAGGTTGGTGCCCTGGAAGCCGCTGCCTCGTCCGTCACATCGCACCACAATGGCGCCGAAGCTGCTCACCAGCACCGTGGCCCAGTCCATGTGGAAGCGCTCCGACACCGTCTGGCCACCGGGCGTCCCGTCGCTACATCACAAACACACACGTTTATAAACTTGGGTTCTTTTAATATCACTGTAAGTGAGTCATGAGAGTGCATAACCCTGTGTACACAAGATAATCTATGACTTTTCCAGAGGGAGCATTGTGCCACCAGAGGATGGATTTGCTGACTGAATCACAAGTTTAATAACATAAAAAACATGTAGAGGAGTTATTTCCAGTTTAATGGATCATATATCCTGATCCCTTTCACAGGAATAAATGACTTTGCTGCATAATGTGCCGGCGCTTCCACTAAAACGTGGAGGCAGAGAGTTAAACGAGAAGCCCACATTTTTTGAACTACACGGCTCCGGGACGGGAATGCTAATGAGAGAGCGGAGAGGAGAGGAAGTGAAGTTTTCCTGTTCTCTGTGTAATTATCATCCAGCTGGAGTAGAGGACGAGGAGAGTCAGATTAATCTGTCTGATTAACAGTCTGCTCAGGACGGACGTGTCCTCTTGGAACTCGGAGAGAGAGGAGTGGAGCTACGTTGGCGGCGCTGTGTGGTTGCTGTGTGCAGAAACGTACACGAGCAAGAGCAGTGGGTAGTGTGCTGTGTCCATGAAGCCGGCAGGTTTCAGGATCTGCATCGATAAGGCTGGAAAGACAAAGTGCACTTAATCGCTAAACCTCCTTCCCAGAAAAACATACTGAATAATTTGCACCATATATGTTTTAGCATTCACAGCAACTGGTTTACGTAACTGCAATTAGAATACAAATGCAGGTTATGTAGCATCCTTTGGTACCACTTAGCTGGATTATGTGACATTTGTAAAAAGAAGGCCAATTTAGAGTAGATGAACTTCAAATACAGTTTTTGCTGAACAAAATGATGTGCTGCCAAATAGAATTATTGCAATGCTTTCTCTTTAGATGCAGACCCATAGTGTCCAGAGACTAAAACATACTGTAGTCATCCATATTGATCTCTTTGTACTCCACCGTGGGCATCTGCATGGACTCCAGCGTCAGCCGCAGGTTCCCATTGCTTTCCAGTTTAAACACTTCGGAAATACCTGTAGATGGTGAAAGAAAGAGACAAAATGCAGCAGCAGTGGGTGAGGAATTCAGTCCTTTATCAGTGAGGGTAAAAAGCACTCAGGTGTTTTTATTGTGAAATACATTTGATTAAATGATCAGCACCCATATGGCCCCCACTAAAGCAGAGGTTTAGTCAGTTTGCCAGTCTGGATCATTCAGGAGTTTGTTCATGAAAAACCAAGAAAAAACACTAAACAATGATAATGATTATCCCAAAGGGAAAAACATTCATGACAGCTCACCCCAGTGTCCAAACATGCAGAACTTCTACATCTGCAGAGCCAACCCCGAACTGTCTAATGTGAGGCCATCAATGCGTCTGACAGCCAAACTTAGATTAGAGCCGTCATCTTTCCACGTTCAGTGCCAGTCTTTAGAGTGAGAATGACGGGTACGCTTGGTTGCAGTTTCACATTTGTGCTGCTAGATGCTAACCTGGATCTTGCCAGATGAATATGTTCCACCTTACTTCACATTATCCATCTGGAACCAATCCACAAGCTTTGCTCTCCGAAGGTGACTGGAGAAACCACACAGCTGTCATTTTGAATGATGCACTATTTCAACCACTAGCAGCGACAGGAGCCCGTGACGTGGATGAGAGCAACGCAGAAAAAAACGCAAAAACAAAACAGAACTGCTGTCATGTTGAAAACGGAGCGGGTGCTAACAGCCCAGCAATGTTGGTAAATGATCCATGTTTGCCGAATCCGTACCCGAAGCCGTATTCACACCCCTGCATGTGTAGCAACTACTTTCTCATTATGAATACGTCACATCTGTTCATATCCCGCCCGGCGATCCTGATTGGTCCGACCAATTTTTTAGTCGGAGAAGAGAGCGCATAAGGACATGACTCCAGACCCTCGTGTATTTCTGCCGAAGCTGAGAGGAAATACACAAGGGTCTAGTGAAAGCCAGGCTAGCTAGAAACCGCCACATGTTGCACACATAAACATGCACAAAAGCTTATAACACAATATTTAAGTCCTAATGTTCTCTAGATGAAAAGCACAGAGTTCTTCTAAGTAGCAGCTTTAATTTAATTTCAGAATTTAAGCCTTGACTAAAAGATAGAATAGCTCCTTTCCTCTAATCAGCAACATACTGCTGGGTTGATTAATAAGTCAAGTCGGTTTTCTCAGAATTGCAAGTTTCATCAAAGAACTCATTTGAAACGTCCCCGTTTTTAACTCAAAAAAAGATCACCGGGTGCAACTGTTTACTCCAAGAAAAACAAAGTAAAACACGTGCCTGCTGCTCACACGGCGACACAGACTCTCTGGAGGCGAGCTTCCTTCCTCAAGAACCAGCTGCACTTATTCAACGGCTGCAGCTGGTTTTCGCCCCAAAACCACCAACTCATCACTGCCGACTGACACAAGTGAGGTCAGAGCGACTGCAGCAAACATTGCATGTTGGGATTGGGGGTTTGTTCGTATGGTCAGAAGGCGACATCCAGGAGGGAAATCAACACAACAGCTGCCGCAGCTGCTCATACCTATGAGTTCAGATAAAAAGCTGCAGGGCTCCTGGAGGAAAACTTCAATTAAACCCTGGGAGAGGAAGGAGAGGAAGGAGAGGGACTCTGTCTGGATTAAAAAGCTGCACACTGTACACATCAATCAGTGAGTTTCAGAGCGTGTGCTGATGTGACCTTGTCTCTGCTGCTCCTCAGGCTCCCATACAACATGACAATTTCATGACAAGGCTGCCATGAAATTTCTCTCACACACTCCCCTGCTAATTCCACATGAGGTTTGCGTAGTTTTCCAGGTCAAAAACCGTTACAGAACTTTAGTTTACGGTGAAATACTGTATGTAGAAGCTAATGGCATCTTGAATATTGCATGACTGGAAGTTTAGCTTCCGTTCTAGCTAAATGCACTGCAAAGCCATTACACCCTGCATACTTTATGAGCGTCGGACCTTTAAAAACACTGGGAGCTCTTTAGCTGGAGACACCGTAAACAGGTGAATGAATTCAATTATATGCAGCATTAACGGACTCTTTTTAACATAATCAAAGAAGGTGGGGCTTATTACTTAAAAATGACAGACTGACACACAGAAACGCACACCTACACACACAGACACACAATGAAATTATGGTACAGTGATATTGCTGTAAGGCAGGTCATAATGTAATGAGCACATCTGCTGTGAGGAGTAATGTGATTACTGCCATCATGCTAGGCTTGGCTTACAGACAAACAATGACTCAGTGGCGCAGGTGGTCACTCTGCGCCACACTGCACACACTCTCCTGCCCCCGTCTCACAAGGTGAGATTAAATGGAGCCATTAAGCTGCTGTGCACAAGGTCACTGGAAATTTTCTGTAATGCAAGTCGGAGCCGTGTCAGTGCGGGGTTTATGCTTCGGCCGGTGGGCGCACTCACTTTCTCTGTCCTGAGTCTCACTTTCTGCGTCTCGCTGTGTCTTGTAAACGGCAACGAACGGGATGTCTGGGCCTAAAGGGAAAAGCAGAGAGTTAAAACGTGTGCTTGGATTCATGTTTTGTTTTTTTATGATGGAGAATTCAGAGCTAAAATGATAACTGAATGTTTCACTTTTATATGTAGTTTTTTTGTTTGCAGGACAAAGTCGGGCTTCATCACCAAATGTGCAGCAGATCTCCCGTGTGCCAGACAAACAGGAAAATCTTTGCTTATTGGATTTATGTAGTGCCGTAGCGGAGATAGTTTTTCCATATCTGGGCCACAAACAGAAGCAAAGCCCTGAAGCCGCAGAGCAGAGGGAGGAGGCAACAAATACCAAGTGATCGATGCACTTAGCAAATTGAGAACACGGCACAGGAAAACAGTGTCTGTGTTTGGTGAAAAACTCTGCCTCTTTTTTAGTTTTTTTTTTCTCCCCTTTGCTCTCGCCTCCTCCTCCTCTTCCTCATGGTAATGATATCATGACCTCATCTCCAAAGATCACAGGCAGGCCTGAAGGCAGAGAACTGTATTAAAAAAACATGAGGTACAAGATCATCGGGCGCGGGGTCAGCAGACGGGGTTTGATGTCATTGATACGGTCACTCCCTCACTGATCTACCAACAGCGGCAATTTGCGAAGATTCAGGGCCGATTGTGACAAAGGCGCCGGATCTGTGATTAAATATTCAAGCTGCCACCTTCAAATCTTCAAGCAACAATTCTTTGACATTCAGAGTTTCTCTGATCTACAGAACTGCTTTGTCTGGTCTTTTGGTATTTTTTGTGCCCAACACAGCAGATATGGATCAAAGGTTCTCCCAGCCATCCAATCAATGGTTTTAGCACACAGTCGTGAATGCCTGCAAAAAGAAAGTTTTTCAGCCAGAAAACACAAAAAAACACATTTATCAGCATTTCACAAAAATCAAGTAGTGTGTATCATTGTTGTGCGCTGCCAACAGTATAAATCGGTTGATGCAACAGCCTCGCTAACTTTATCTAACTTTTAAAACCTGAGTCATTGTCCAAATATATTAAATACTCCAATACATAGTATGATGTCTTCAGGTAAAACTGTGTCTACTGGGGGTTTATAGCAGCATATCAATAGAAGGGAACTTTCAAATGATCTTTAAAGAGAACCATTTTCACTATAAGAACCAGGTTTCAATCAGATATTCAAACAAAAGCTGAATAAATATGCTGTTATCCAACAAAAGTGCTCCCCTGCAGAATCAATGACAGAAGCAGAGATGTTACAGATAGCACGTCTTCCAACAAGACTTATAAACTGCCGTGATTGTGTTTAAAATACTACCCCATAACAATATTTGCTAAAAACAATGACTGGAGCCAAATTTGTCACGCTGATCATTGCACTTAGATATCACAATTACCTCAGTGTTCATACACACATCACTCAGATTTAATGGAAATCAAGTAATTCTAAATACTAAACAAGCGAAAATGGGTTCATGCAATCCATATAGATTAATTTAACCTAAAGCTTGGAATCAATCAGATTCATGTTTTGAAAATTTCTTGATTGCCCTTGATAAGTTGAAACTGTGTGATTAGGCTTCTGAATGCATGTCGTCCTTCTTGTTTGGCTTCAGGTGATCTCTCTGAGGTCTAAGGAGAGGTGGGGTCCTAATCTCAGAACCATTTAGTGCAGAGATTGCGTGAGCTTGAGAGAGAAGGTTGAACTGAGACAATTTAAATTTAATCTGATGGCTTGTTGATGGTTAACTTCCAGGACACCCACATACCTCAGTACAAACAGAAGACCCTTGAAAAAAATCCTAAATGTTCATAATGTGTCGTATTAGGCAATTTTAAAGAAATAGGAAGTAGGAACCATGTTTAGTACCTTGGCAGCTGAGCAGGAAGTAGCTCATGTTGTGGCTGAAAGAGCCGGTGATGTAACCACAGCTGTCGGACAAAGCGCATGTCAGACAGCGCCGGTTGAAAGACCCAAATGTGTCGGCACTGTGGAAACAAAGACGACGACTTGTTAACATTTGGCACATCTGCTACACTGTCAAAAAAAACAGCTGGTACCGTAGCCGAAAATAGAACAGCCGTTACCTGTAGAGATGTCTTCGCTTTGGCCCGTCCTCAGTGCTCAAGAAGTATCTACATTTACATTAGAAATAATTACAATAAATGACAGCTTGGTGCTTATCTGTTCATTATATGATCACTGTAAGTCAGGTCTACAAAAAAACAAAAAAAAAACAAAAAGCCTAATAGAGAAGAAAAGCACCTGGAATACACAAATCCTGTCAGCTGCTTACTAGAATAGATGCTTCATAAATTAATGATGGTAAAAAAGAACTAGGATGAATCCTTTTAGAGGAGAAGTATGCCGTTTCAAAAGCATGTTTACTGCCAACACATTCAGGGCAGTTTCACGAGTTTTAAAACAATTAAAAGGACAATGTAAGAGAATTTAGCAGCAATGTTACAAAATTGGTGGAGATCAAATCAAATCAAAACACTTCAGGAGTCTGGCACACAAACACTGACATGGTGGAAATGTCTCTGTCCATGGTGCTGAACTACTAAACCATTGCAACAAGCAAATACTTGCTTACAGAATGTTGTGCTTGGAATAAAGATGACTTGCCAGTTAGCTTAAAGCATGTGTGATAAAAAAAACGTAAAAAATGAAAAAGTTGTCTCACATCAATTGGTTGTCCTCATCGTAGGCCAGAACTCGAGTGACATCCCAGTCTCCGGATGTGATGGACTGCAGACTGTCTGTGCTGGTGTTTGGCTTTGAACAGGAAATATAAAATGTGGTGAGTTGCTTTTTAATCAGATTTGAATTAAATAAAACAAGGTAGTGGACAACAATAGCCTCGCATGGGGTGACTTCTTTCATTGCCAAACTGAACTTCAGTTCTCCTCCTTCACTTTGCTAACATGATGTGGTGGAGGTCAGTTCTGGTTTTCAAGAAACAACCCAATGAATTCCTTAACTTAATGCATATCTGATGTCGCGACTAATATTCACTGAAAGAATTGTGTCCATGTCAATCCTTCCAGAGGATAAGATTCACTGGATAAAAGTGTAAGATAAAACTGCTCAGCTTACAGGAACATTTTTGCATCAATAAAATCTGGTATATCTAAAAGGTAAAATATTTCTATTTATACTGATTTCTCCTCTCTATTCTCTTCTTCAGTTAATCTTATACATCCCTGCTGCTGTTAAAGATGACTCATTAAATTCCTCTTCAAAGTCTTATTATTTAGACTGCAGGGAAAGAGAATATTTCATACTGCAGCTTGGAAACTAAGCTTCATTAGTCAAAGTAACTCAAGGTTAACAAGCAAAAACACGGTGCATCTGCATCCCCCCCCCCCCCCCCTTTCTCAACTGTAATACCAGCCAGAAGAAATGGTGACCAAAGCAGAGCCCCTCTCTTAATGCTTCCCTTTATTGCTCATACAGGAGGAGCACAACTGCTGCCTGCTGACTACTGCTGAACATGGAAAATACACCCATCTGCAGGCAGTAGTGACAGCATATTGCACAGTGCTGCTCTGGCAATTTTGAAAAAAACATAAAACTGGTAAATGCATCAATTTATAAACGCAAAGCTGACAACGTCTGGTTTGAAAGGAAGTTCAGGGCTGATTTATTCAAATTTATGGCAGAAACTTGTTTTACCCTCATTACAAAGGGCTGGTGAATGTGTTTGTCCATAAATTAGATGTTAAATGTGAGGTAAAAGAGACATTTTTCTCCAGTTTATTAGTGAAATTATCTGTATCACACAGATTTGAACAGCATCCATTCTTGAGCAACACATCTTATTGAACGGCACTGTTTTTATAATCATAATGTATACTTCATTTTATCAATGTTCAATATTTTTAAGCTGTGCCATTTAATAACAAAAAATATCTATTAAAAAAGAAAACGTGAGATTTAAATTGTGCCATGTTATAAAGTCTCTTTGGGATCCTTGTGAAGTTATATGTACATTTATATAAAGCTATAATTATTATTTCTTTGCAAGCGGTTTTCTTTCTCTTTTCACATCATACATGCTCCTACTTAACTCTTTAAACAATGTGTACATAAACCGCTTCTCACCTGGGAGATGGACATGGAGATGTGAAAGAACTTGCCCCTGCCTCCTTGGGGAATAGCTCTCGTAAAGAAGAGCTTGAGACCATCTTTGGAAAACAAAGGCTTCTCATTCTGACAACACACAAAAGGTTATTTAGATCCGTCACTGAGAAGCGGCTGACAAAGGAGCTCAGAAACGGAAGAAAAAGTAGATTAATGGGTTGGTAAACACAACCATTACACCAAAACAATGACCTCATTATGATTTACAAAGACAGCTTAAGACAAATCACTTTAAGACTTGAATCTAATTATGGCGCAACGCTGATCTGTAATCAGGCGAGGAAATGTGCGAAAGCAAAGCTTGTAAACAGTGACTATAATTGAATCACACTTAAAAAGAAAACCATCGGTTTCAGCAATTAATCCCTCAAAGCTTCCGCAATCACTCTAAATGTAAGTTAGAAACATGCTGAAAGTGCTCACCTGCCTGTGAAGCCACCCTTCGCTTTCATCCTCATGTTTCTGTAACAACAGATTCAACGGTTTTACTTAACAACAAAAAAAAACAGCCCCTGCGACTGCTAACCTAAAATCGGATCGTACCTTAGTGCAGACTCCCGTCGTGGCTTCACACAGCGTAAGTATAGAGATATTCTGGGCTCTGTTTAGCCAGTTAATGGCCAGCTTGGTGGTTGTGGCCCATTTCACCATAGTCACATAGTACTCACTGGAAAAAACAGAACATTTTCTACAGTCAACTTGATCTGCACTGCATTAGGCAGTCTATGATAGTTTTAAAAGTTTTAAAAAGAGGATAAAATAAAGCAGTATATAAAAAGAGAGTAAAAGCAGATTGAAAATGAAGTATAGTTATGGTAAATGGACTGTACTTGTATAGCCCTTTTCTAGTCACAGACCACTCAAAGCGCTTTACATGACATATCTCATTCACCCATTCATACTCATTCACACAGCACCTATATTGAATCATACTGGGCGCAAGGAACTACCATTCACACACATTCATACGCCAGATAGGCACATCGGGAGGAAAGGTAGGATGAGTGTCTTGGGCACTTCGACATGTACCGGAGTGGAATCGAACCGGCAGCCTCCGGTAGTAGGCGACGGCTCTATCCACTGAGCCACTTTAACTTTATCAGCTTTAACGCTGGAAGCTTTAACGCTGGAAGCACACTCAATAAAATTGAGTTTATTACTAGTGAAACACAGCCTGATCTTTATGTCTGACATGCACATTGCCGGAGCATCCTGTCATGAACAATATACAGTACCACATGGAAAAAGATTCTTAAAAACAAACAAAAAACAACCTGCCAGTGTCTTTAGGAAGCGTCAAGATCAAACAGCAGGTACTCTATAAAGTAATACTTACTTGTATGGGGGTGATAGATTTTAAAAAATCATACAAAGATAAGAATTTGTGATTAATTATATCATTTATGAGAAAAACTACACACATTGTGCAGATGCAACGTCTGAATAATAGTTTACAGATTGGGGGCCGATGATAGCTGCTTCCTCAATAGGTATGGGCATTCAATTAAATTGTCTTAATGGATTATCAAGAGAATTAATGATCGATTATCAATAAATCATTGATGTTTCTATGTTAAAAGTCAATATCTATAGCTTATATTTAAAAGAAGTGAAAGTAGAAAAAAATATAGTGTTTTTCCTTATTTTATCATTTATTACAAGAGGAACGATTCTTGTGAGAGTTGAATGGGATTGATTCAATGGTTACACTGGAAACTACAGTATGCACTTACATACAATTACAGCACCACTCTAAAGATGAATTTGATTAATTGATTAAATGATAATGTAATTGATTAAAATCTTGATGATCCATTAATCAATCGATGATTAATCATGCCCATCCCTATTTCTCTCGCAGCAAAATATTTCATCTGATTAACAAACATTCCTGATGCAGACTATCTGAGCAAGTAAAATCCTATACTGTGGATCTTTCTCCCTCTGTTTTTGTCAATGGCTTCTCTCATGTAACACATCGCCCACTCCAATAGATTTTTCAAAATGCGTCTTCCATCATTTTATCTATTTACTGAAGCTGATGGAAGGCCATCTGTCTTGGAAGCAGGTATGTTTTGGGAAAAAAGGAGTTAGGGACTACAGTATATATAGGAAAAGTCAGTAAAATGTGCGGTTCATGGAGAAAATTATGAGCCATCTGAAAGAATTTATCACTAAAGAATGGTTAAATTCTTCATATTGCCAAATTATGTTAAGCTTGCACAAAAAAATAATTTAGAATCAGCGAATGCTTCGTTTTAATCTGTGGAATCCATGCCTGCTGAGCAGAGGGACTACAACGTGTGACATTTTTCATGCCTCACCCAATCCGTGGATCATCAGGTCTCCTCATCTCGATGGTATGCAGAGGGCCGTTTAGGTTCACAACATAAAGAGTGATGACTGGGTTTTCTTCACCAGCCTGAATGGGGCACATAGAAGATGAGAAAACCAAACTTTCTGCACTAAAAAGGAACATAAAGTACCGTCACAGTTCTGAGTTATTCAAATCTATGCGGAACAGCTACTTTACTAAGTTGAGCAAGAGCTGCCCAATACTACAAAAGCATGCAATATCTTTGGTAAATATTGTGTTGTAGATAATTCTGACAACATGTAAACATAGAC
>JBBBVT010000019.1:3509511-3532073 GCA_037177035.1 Craterocephalus eyresii | reverse complement strand
AAGCCACCCCCCAAAGCCACTGAACACAGCTGTTATCAAAGCTTTACTAAAAAGGGAAAATGTAGATAAGACACAGATTAAAAATTACAGACTGATCTCAGATCATCTGTTTTAAGTGGGATCATTAAAAAAGCCCATTTTATCAGCTAAATTATGTTTTACTCTGAAAGAACTGATGTAATGTCTTCCAATCAGGCTTTAGACAGAACTACAGTACTGAAACTGCTCTGACCAAGGTCATTAACCACATATGTTTGACTATAATGGAAATGTGTCAGTCTTAGTTTTTACTGGACTTCTGTGCAGCACGTGATACAACTGACCTTCATAAAATACTCAGACAACTAGCGGCCTGGGTGGGCCTCTCTGGCTCTGTATTAAACTGGTTCAAAACACACTTAGAGAACAGAAAGTTTGTTGTGTCAGTAGGTCAACATGAGCAGACAAGAATTGCTGCTCAATAAGCTGTGATAGTTAGTAACTCATTTGTTCAGCTAATATTAGCCACTATTAGCAGTCAGTAGCAGCTGATAACACATCAAGTGGTATTTTGCTGATACAAAAATGAGAGCACAATGATTACAAACAATGGTCATGTGTTTTTTGACTGATTTACACTACTTCAACTTTCGGTACCTTTTAAGCATGGAGCAGCCAAGAGCAACACACCAACTCTCTACTTTTAAAGAAGTGTGTGCCATTTAATTCACAGCAAGTCTTAATTTAATCAATAGCTGGCCAGCATAAGCTTAAAATGATGTGACTAAGGAAATTACACAGAGCTTCAGGGCAAAGAAAACACATTACACTGCTAAGTGATTTGGACAAAGTCTGTGTTGCAGTTTCCCTCCATCTATCTTTTCCACATGAAGTCTATCTAATGCAATACTTCCTGAGGGTACAGCAAGCATCCAAACTTGCTCTGTGGTAAGGATGAGATGCCTATGCTTCTCTTTACTAGAAAAAAAGAAACAACCTTTAAGAACCATGTTTGTGTGTTCTACAAAATGTTGTTTTTAAGATAAGCCGCTGTAGCCGATATCTGTGAAATTACAGTACACTGACACAACTGGCAAAATGTGGCTGGACAGGTGTGTTTGTGGATGGACATGTATGAAAGCACTCTCAATGGAGGAGAAAAATGAAGTTTAATCAGGCGCATCATTCTGGACTATGACAACAGGTGGGCTGATCTACACAGATTAATGTCTACATATGACAACACAGGCTTTGGCTTGAAGTCTGTGCTTGCATGTTGAAGATGATGAGATTTCCTCCTATCAACATCAACCTCTTACACAAAGGACATGGAAACCTTAAGGGAAACCAGCTGTTGTGCTTCATGCAAACATATCTCGCCTGCTAAAATTAAAAGCACCTCCTGACTGATGGTGCGAAACTTGAGGCTACATCAGTCTAGCATCTGTTTTAATTAATCAACTGATGAGATAGAAGGTAATTAATATCTTTGTGCTGCAGGATGTAATCACTTACACCCTAACTGCCCTGCAAGCCACAAGACTGAGGCTCATTAATGTTCTGACAAGTTTGATTGTGTTATGATGAAGGCAGAGGATGACTCATCTATAAAGAGTTACAAAGGACCTCTTCTTGTGATACAAACAACTGCACTGAGTTTGAAATAGTTTTATTTTCTGGAATCTCATCTGATTATAATGAGGCTTAAAGAAAAGTTTGGAAAGTTTTAGACCAACACCTCATTCATTCAGCCTGGGCTCTGTGCCAGTAACGACAGCATATTTACTGACTTTGCCCACAGCTGGAAAAAAGCCACTAATACCTGCTAGCTTTGCCTGGGAAGCAACGGCTAGCTGCTGCTAATGTCTACACATCGTTTGTGCTAGCTTTTCATTCAGTCAAAAGCTGAGCAACTGACTACTGTCTGCTTACTGACTTGGTGCAGGGCAGGCAGATAATATGCTAGCACCCATTAGCTTTGCCTGGGAAGCAGTGTCAAGCTCCATCTAACTTTTCCCCATAGCTTGTGCTTGCTTCTAATTTCATCAAGTCTTTACAGAATCCAAACCACACCCAGCAAGTTTTCTAGACTTGAGCATTTAATATTCCATGTGTAGCCTAACATACTGATCTAATGAACATTTCACCAGGCTTAAAAAGTGCAGGAGGGAATGGGGGTAAGATGAATTATTAAAAAGGAGATGTTTTTCCTCAGAGAAAAGCTTTAAATTAAGCCTAACTTATGCCTGCTTCAGACTTCTCGATTTTTTTTGTCGTTCACGACGGTTGCTTTGTCAGATTAACAGACACAGGCTGTGTCCGAATGTGCACCCTATTCTCTACATACTGCACTACATTGGTGTCACTCTGCAACTTTCCACAGGTTATGTGACGTTATTACAAAATTAAAAAGTCTTTTTCTTTTTTGCCTCCTCAGACACCATTTTCACCTCTTTATTCAGATATGACAAACTTTTGTGGAAAAAGTGGGGGGATAGGTTGAGCATAAAGCAAAGCGCTGCAGGTCACATGATCCCATGAGAGACGGATCCACTCCTGCAAAGTTACAATGAGAGGGTAGCGTCCATGATTTACAGAAAACAATGTTATTTGGTTTATTGTTTATAGCCTAAATAATAGCACATTGCATTTCCCTGATGCGCGTCAACGACATTACGGAAGCTGGGGCAGGGAAGAATATCTAGGGAAAGTGCTCCCCCTGGTCAGTCGCAGCTTCTGTAGTGTCACCGCGGCACTGTCACTCAGTACTCAACATATCTCAGAGTTATCAAAGCATGACGTGACTTAAAAGTAATAATATTCCTTGAGTGTGATCCATTATGTCGGTGAATCAATAAGATATAGTCTAAAACCACTACAGACTTATTTTATTATTGTATTTATATTTTATTTTGTTAACGTCATGTTTACATCTCTGGCTGCTGGGATTTAAAATGCTGATGAAAGTATTAAGCACAATATTGTTCATTTCTGTTCAATAATTGAGGACGTGACATTACAGAACTACTTTTATTATTATTAATATTTATATTTTGTTTGTTCATTATAGTAAATGTTCATCACAGTAAAAAAGCACAATGTTTTTTTAAATAGTTGAAGGCAAAGCGCCAGTGCATACATTTTATTAATTTATCCGTTCAAGATTATACATTATAATGAGATCAATATTTTAATAAAGGTAGGGGATATCTTGAAGAAATAAGGACATTTTTTGCCGTGGCATCGATTAAGGTATCGAGAATTGTGTAAATTCACTGGTATTGGTACCGGCTACTGCATCTCTGGTATCGGGACAACACTAGTGCATCTTGACTTCGCAAACATCATGGTCTAATCCTCTGAACAATGCAGAGATAAATTAGGTGAACTGGTCTTAGGTAACAGAATTGCAACAATTTCTATTTTCATGTGGTTCTACACGAAAATGTGGAATCTCTATTGCACCATTATGCAGTCTTTGTTTTTTTTTCTCCTTCTGTCCACATTACATCACCAAAAATTGGCAGCTCCAAAGAGGTTACAAGCCACAAGTTATTGGCGTGCTATTATTCCTTTTCCTTTGTCTTTGTTCTTCTGGTGCTAAATCAAGACTGCAAAGAAATCCTGTGCTACCAACAGGATACTTCTACAAAGATTTATTCCACCCATACAGATTTCAGTGCCAGCTGCTTTCTATTTTTAAAACAAAACCTTTATCCCTGAACTTGTGACAGATGGGAGAGTTAGTGTTGTAACCATGACTGACCTTTTTGACTGAATAAGGGGAAAAATAAAGAAAATTGTTATCTGCCTTGAACTCGAAATGAAGAAATACATGTTTCTTTGTAGCGGGTGAAAGCTTTTCTCCCTTTTGTGGTTTTGTGAACTGAATCATGGGTGATGATGGAAGGAATAAAACTGTATCTTACCAGCTGCTGATCTTGGGGTCCCCAGCCTGCGTACTGCAGCTGTGCATTCCGCACCTCTGGAGGGTTTAGATTCCACGTCTCTCTGGGGTGAACGGACAGTGGGGACAACCCGATGAGACAGAAATAAAGACCTCTGCACAACAAACACAGTGGCCGCCTGCTCCACGTACTGCTGTGACAGTAGAACAAGTGTAGAACATCTAAGAACAAAGGTTTAAGTGTTTCCATAAATACCAGCACAGTGTAACAGTGTCACCTCTCCTTATTGGTAAAAGTGCTGTGCAATGCAGGCTGCTGATTTAGAGGTCCCACTGCCTCTATGTCTTTGTCTGTAGCTAAGGATGAATGAGGTCATGAACAATGGCTTTTCCAGTACACTACCACTGGGTGGCAGCACGCAAATATACTTGAAGAATAAAGGTGCTGACAGTGCTGTTACCCTGATAGTCAAAGCAAAGAGCATTATAGAAACTCTTTAAGTGCCAGACATTAATTAAATGATGAGTAGAGTATAATAATAATACATCAAGTTAAAGATGAAACAACTTTATAATTTTCCAGTGGGGAAAAAGTAATGGAGTGTAACCTTAAGAGAAAACATTTACCATAGTCTCATAAACAAAATAGCCTCTGTGAGGTTGTTTTCACATGCTTAGAAATGGTCAGGGGATTAAAATTGAAATGCTTTGTAAGTAGCCTCACTCCTACAACCTTGTCCCAACAGTCTGTAATCATCGACTACTTTTTAAGTAGCTGCTTAGGACTCCCAATCATAATAACGGAGACCAAAGATGCTAGAAAAAGCCACAAAAATTTGTCAAAGCTTTGGTTTGACTGAAGAAGATCAAGCAGTGGTTCAGTATTGCAGCTATGGAGCCACACAGATTCATTTGTAAATTTCATTTGAGATCAATTACTAAGTCCTCTGATCTGATTGAAATTCTGCAGAATTCTAGCTGCACACAGAAAAACTATGTTTGGAGAAGGAAAATGGTACACAACTTTGTGAAATCATCTATCCAGCTGTTATGTACAGAGCTGGACTGCCCAGATATCACAGAAAAAATCTGAGGAAAAGACTGAAAATGAAGACAAAAAGAAAGATCTCACGGAACTGAAAGCATTGAACAGCAAAATAAATTGCAAAACAAGAGCTTAAGTCTGAGTTGCTGCAAAAATCGCTTGCAAGCTGTGATAGCTGCCATAGGGAATGTTACTCCAAACCATGGGGTACATAAGCTTTTGCTTCAAGCGCTTTTCATTTTCAATTATTTTTTAAACTGGGAAAGGGAGAAATGAAACAGAAATATTACTTCTTTAAAAAAATAAATAAATAAAAAAATGAAGACATTAATCACAGCTCTTGCTTAGTGGGGGATTTTGAAAATATGAAAATATGTCTGTTACAGACCAATGAGGAGGACAGGGGGCAAATCAGATCTGCACAATTCTGGCTACAAATTGAGCCCACAGTTAATTTACATCACAGCCTATTCACCTCCAAGTACTCTCGGTGGAGGTTAGGTAGGAAGATGTGTTATGTGAAAGCTAATTGTGAGAACAGCTGTGAATGAGTCTCTTTCAGGGAGGTCATGGGAGATATTACATGGAAATACATGGAAATTCAGCGTGAATAGACCCTGACAACTACTTACGGAGTCTCCAGACTACAGATGATGTAGAAGGCTGTGTAGGAATGCTGGTAAACCTGGAACAAGAAGAAATCCCATTATCACAGCGTGTTTTTCTTTTTTCTTCTGTTTACTTTAATCACAGAAGCATTCAAAGTTCAAATAAAAGATTACATTAGATAACTTTTTTTCCTTGGAAAATAATCAAAACAGCAGAAAAAAAAAAACGAGATAAAAAGAGATTACCGCTGAGGATAATAAATCTTTTGAATTTACAAATAAAAAGGAACAGAATGAACAGAACATATTAAAGGATTTGGAGCTCTTCCACAAAATTTGAAAAGCACTGGAAAGGTTTGATGAAGTAGCGTTGATATCAATGACCCTCAGAGTCACATCAGTCCATGCTAGTGTGTCTGCCTATTTTATAGTAACAACAGAAGGAACCCCGGCTTTATAATCCATTCATATTTCCATCATTTATTTAAGATTTAATCATGTTACATGATCTACTCTGAATTCTAATCTCCAGCTAAGAGAGAAGTTAACTTGGAAAAATAAATGTGTTTGGTTATTATTTCTCCCCTTTAATAATACCAGCTGGTGTTGTATAGATTGACGGAGTTCAAACTTGTAAGGAACAAACTTCTATGGAATGAGCAGCACAGCTAAGAATGAAAAATGTCCCAAAATCCCTTGTGATATTCTCCTGCTCCCTCTTGTTTTAAGTTTCTTTTTGGAATGGATGACTAAACTCAAATAAAGAAGAACAGATCTTGGCCATTTTTGGTCTTTATTTCATTTTAAACTTTCAAGGAAGATCCATATGCAACCACAAGAGCTTGGCACCTCGTCCTCCACTGGTCACTGGTCATGTCACATTTTGCTGTGGGCATCCCATTCCTCAACCAGGATTTGTCAGAGGTCAAGTGGCGTGGTTGTGTTCGTGTTGGTCACTCAAGCACCTACAGCATGACCAAGCTGATCCCACAAGTAATATTTAAGTTGATGTTTAGACTCACAGCAAACCATCCTATCCGAGGTCTAATGTGATGATCACTCTGTAGGGGGAGTGTTTTCATCCCGGAGGATGGACTTAGATTCTTAGATATGGAATTTGTTCTAATGGGTCTATCACCACTCATACTTCTCTTACTGGTTTATACCTGTCAGCACTTCAGTCTTTAAAAAATAAGGGCAAGTGCAGATGGAATGATTGAAAGGAAAATTTGGTACATTTTTTTAGGGTCATTACCCACATGTTTAGCCATTTTACATGAGCTTAAAGTTGACTAATCGTGTTTACCAACCATGTATACACAATAGGGATTTCCCGATCCGATACCGGTATTGGGTATCGGTGACGATACCAACAAAATAACACGGATCGGAAAGTATTGGCCTGCATCAAAATATGCCAATACTGTCGCCGATACAAGGTGATGAAGATTTTCTTACCAGCCCTTTCACCTGACCAGCATGCTCGGTACACCCTGCACGGGTGTTCTCCCTAGTACATGTTCTACAGGTACTAGGGTACTAGTATTCTAGATGAACTCATTGGTTAATAATTAATGACTGTTTTTCTCACACCTTCTGTTGTGGACTTTTTCAGTTACAGCTTAAGTTTTTGAGGTGAGGTTTGGCCCAATATTTTGCTTATCACAAAATGTAAGTATCGGTATCGGACGATACTCAACCCTCTGTATCGGTATCAGAAGCGAAAATGTGGTATCAGGACAGCCCTAATACACAACACACTTGGTACCATTGAGGGGGAAAAATGATGTCGGTTTTGAATGAAGCTAGAGTCGTAGTGTGACACTGGGCAGAGTTCCATAAGGTTGGGGCTCGAATGGAAAAAAGTTGCTCTCCCCTTTGCCACAAACTGTGATCGAGGAATACTTAGGACACCATCTGTAGATCTCAATCATCGACAAGGAGCACACCAGGTCAATAAGTCTGAGATTCATATAGGTCCTGGGCCATTTAAGGCGTTAAATGTGAGCAGCGAGATTTTAAAAATCAATATGAAATCTAACAGGAAGCCAATGTAAGGGGTGAACCCTGGGGTGATGCGCCTTTTTGTTCTGGTAATGAGTCAGGCTGCAGTGTTTCTAATCAGCAGTTAACTACAATAGACAAGATGGGAATAGAAGAGACCTGAGCTCAGCATCTGAGACAGTGGTCAATGGTGGTTTGATTATCCATAGCCTACAGAAAAATATCAGAGCTGGGGAAGTCTTGTTTTGCAGCTATGATCAGGAGTTTCCTTTCCCCTAAAAGTTCAAAAAGATGCATCGGAAGTTCGGCAGACCACTTTATTTTCCCTTTCTGTTGCTCTTTTAAAATGCCTGGTAAAACTAAAGGTACATTTGTTTGTACAAACATGATGACAACTTTTTTCAAATCTGAAGCGTTTAATCAAAGAGCTGATAATGAGCCGTTTTCCATTGTTTTCTTCATATTAGCCTAAATCACTCAAGTTTGTACATCAATAGCTAAGATGGCATTGTACTGCAAATAAAAATAAAAGTTTTTACACATCCAGTGTTTTCTTTTTTGTCATCACATGCACAGGTTTGTACTTGATAAAAAACAAACAAGAAAACAAGAAAGTCTAATATTTATTTCAGCAAATGTACAGTGGGTGTCATATTCTGAACTGAATTCTCTATTGATACTAAAGTAACTCAAGAGTTTTTTGCACAGGAGTTTCCTGTCTCCTGCAGATGGATAAAAGGTCAAAGAAGATTTACTCCAGCCCAGACTGGACTTTTGATTCTGGCACTCTGGACTTTTTGACTCTCTCCAGACTCTGGCACCAGAAAGGAAAAGCAAAAACTTCCAGTGAGAAAGACCCCTGCATGGTGTTTAACAAACACAAGGAGCAGTGAGCATGTCTCTGTGGCCCTTCACTGTCTGTCTGTAAGCTACGGAATAGATTTAAACTTTAACAGTGCTTGTTTTTAAAACTTTAAATGGTCAGGGTCCTGTCAATATATGTGACCTTTTGCAACCCTTATGGACCAGCTCAGTGCTGGGGCCCACCTCAAAGTTCCTAAATGTCATGTTTTCACTAAAGATTATCTGGCCTTCTCTGTTTGGGCCCACTGCATAAAGGCTCAGACAAATGAGCTCACATTCCCCTTTTAGTGAAGCGAGTAAGTAAAGTTTTATCTATAGACAATCTATCAATGTATAAATCACAATGTCCTTCACAAATGGAAATAACAATATATAAAACACAGCAAAAAGCAAGTTTTGCTGCAACTTTGGATCATAATTGTCTCTTCTTGATTTCAGTACTTTTAGAAACCTTAAAATAATTTGGGCAAAGCAGTCATTACCAAACTGCAACATATCAAATCGACAAAAATGCAAATTAGATGCTGCCGTGATGAGATAACCACAAACACAAACAAACTATATCTTCCTATTATATACTAAGATATAATATATAGACATAGATGAGAGGAAGATGAATGGAGGACTTTGCAGTCCACATTCAAACGTCATTTCTACATTACATAGAAAATACACAGAAGCAAGATATTTTCAGGAGACATGGAAACAACAGATCTGTCATAAGCAGAGTCCATAATGATGCTGTGTACGGTGAGTTGTGCTTTAACAGGAGAATAAAAGTTCTTTTACCCCCCGTTCGCTCACCAAAAGTTCAGTATTCATTAAAAGGTGCACAAGTGCAGTAAATCAATTCCCCCTTGGGACACATTCCCATTCAAATGTACATTATGCAAACACAGTGTTTAATATGTATTTGATCTACACTGTGTGCTGCTACAGCGAACATATAGGAGGAAGGACTGTCATCTATCAAAGCGATGGCGGTTTGGATGGATAATAAATGCAAACACATGCAGTACAAGCCACTCCACCGTGTCGTAATGTTTTCTGTTCATCTCAGGCAATAACAGGAGATTATATATCTGCAGGCATCCTTCACAGACTAACAACAGAAACAAATTCTCTCTACAGCACCTCAGTGAGGCAGAATAAAGTGAACACACAAACACCAGCTTGCCAAATGATTTAATATATCTGATCTACCTATATTAGGAGCTGAAATGCTTTGATGCATATCAAGGGGGCTGGCAGAGCCGATGTAGTCACGGAGGCACTTTATTCTACAGCTGCACAGAAATGATAAATTCCCGACCAATACCTCCTGCTCTCGCTGTCGATCTCATCTGCTTCTGCCTGTGCGGCGCCGAGGGGTTTGTTTGTGTTTCTGCCTCCCTCGCCACAGTTCTGCTCGGCTGTGCTAGCCCCCGCCGCCGTCGATGACAGGCAGCGGTGTGCGACAGGCCTTCATGCCCTGCCATGATTACTTTTTTTCCTCCTCCTCCCTTCACGTCCCCACTCGGCTGCATGTCCCCTTTCCTCCTTCCCCCCTCCCTCTTCTGAAGCAGCTGACATATTTTTTCAGTTTGCTAATTCAAAAAAAGCAGGTAAACAAATGAGAGGCTCACCGGTGCAACGTTGTAGGCCAGTAGCACATGCTTCATGTCGGGAGACACCTTGTACTTGCTGGCTTTGTACATTTCCTGCGAATGGGAGGAAGATGTAAGTGAAAAAAAATATATAAATAAATAAATAAAAAGATGAGACCTCTAACCATGCGTGCTGTATTCATTAAACTACTTCTTAAATGCCTGCCTTTGACAGATTGCTTGGCTCCTGAAGTAAATGGGGGTGGCATTAATCTTTGCACTAGGGCTTGGCAATTTGTTGGCAGACATAATGTTGTGTATCGTCTCCCGGGCCAACGCAGCACTGGAGCTACATCTCCATCTTTCGGTTTGCCCACTTTTACATATGCAGTTCACATTACACTGATATAGCAGATAGTTTGATTAAGTTTCCTTATAAAATATATAAATATATTTAAATGTAGTTCAGGGGTTTTTTGACTTTCTGACCCTAAAAGAAAAGCTTGAATTTAATTCATGGGCAGTCATGGTCAACTCTTTTTTCCCAGGGTTGCAAGAAAAAAAGATTAAGAGAAAAGGTGACAAAGGACTTACAAATTTCTTGTTATGCACCAAGATGGTTTGTTCATCTGTGTCGACGTTGAACTTGACAACATCCCCATCCCGGTTACGGTACAATAGCTCATTGCCTGTAAGGACAGGGAGACAAAAAGATGAAGAATGAGTCTATGTTACTAAAAGCATTTGAAAAGACAGGATTATGTAACATATCTATCAATTAGCTGCTTAGTTTAGTTAATGTTTTCAGCATGTTCTCCAACCTCTTCCACTTGTAATACAGCAAGGAGATACGAATACTTTACAGTCTCTTTTGGACATCCTTATAAAGTGCTAGAATTTCTCCAAATTTATCACCAAATCCACCAGATGATGTAAAACCCCTTTCCAAAGAAAATCTTTTCAGTTGCATGTAGTAAAGCCTTGATCTTCGGTCATAATTACCCAAAGATAACGTCATAGAGCATGTAGTAATATGCATCCCTCTTCACCACTAACTTCACTGGTGTGGCTGTGTGTTTAGGATCAGCTGTAGGGGGCAGAGGGCGGGGGCTGGGGTTCACAGAGAAGCAGCAGGTGGGGTAGGCTATCACAGCTGCACTATCTGTCATTATCTATCACACCTACAGTAGTGTGCTGAAAACCTGGAAAGAGGACAGAGAGCAGAGCAGGCAGCCAGGGCTGGCTGTCAGACTCTATCTAAGACGGCAGCGATGGAGGAGATTATTTATAAAGAGACATGAAAAAGAGGCAGCACAGTACAGAGTCTGTGCAGCTTTATAATACGATGCGACTTCGTGTTTGCTCCTCGTGCTGATTGCACGTCAGCTATACTACGCAACGCTACCCTTGCAGTTTCCAGAGGGACTGCTCTGTTCGCTGCGTTGGGGTTTGCATCTGCCAGAGCCGTAAAAGTGGAGCAGATTATGCACATATGTAAAATGAAGGAGATGGAATACTTTGTATTTAGTGTAGAGTATAAATGGGCCTGGGGTTTGGAGAAATTGCATAATGTTTAAGTGCAGACAGGGATTTCTCGTCAGTTCAGTTACAAGATGAAATACTTACAATATCATACTATTTACTCAGATTCCAGTATCTCATATCCAGAATCAATATTTTTTTCATTCTAACAAGTCACAACATGTGTCAGACTTAATAGGTCATATTGTAGTTTCCTTTTAATTAACTCTGAAACTCTAACTTTCTTTTGACATGCCTCATACATGCTACTATGGGAAAGGATGCTACTCTCAAATGTATCTTTTAACAAGCTAAAATGCACAGAGTCTGAGAGGGGGTGGAAGGTAGCATTATGTGCAACATTTTTAACCACAGTATGCCAGTTAGAAACCTACAAAAGACAAGTGCTTTTTTACGATTAGGTTATATTCAGGCAAAAAAAGAAAAAAACACTATGAAAATGCTTATCTTTCTAGGCATATAGGGACACTATCAACAAATGAAATGGCAGCCAAGAATTCTAGTTTTTCTACAAATTCATACAGTAGGTGCGCTTTTTACACAAAATAAACAGCAGAACAGGAAGCCACACAGGGAACACCAAATTACAGCCAAACATGGATGAACCTGGTAAAAAAAGGCACTGGAAGTTTTTTGAATGATTAAAGGACATATTACTCTCACAGTTGGGCTCTCTTTCTGAAACACAGCAATATGACAGCAATGTATGTGATGGACAGAACTGAAGTGTAAGCAGAACAACAACTAAACAAACTACTTCCCCCTCTACTTTGACACAAATCTAAATCTAAAGGTTTTGTACAAGCTCTTATGAATAGAAAATGTGTTTTCAAAACAAATATTTTTCTCTGAAACAGTGCTCACATAATTGGAAAAGTAACTACTGAGTGTTAAAAAAGTTATTACCTGTCACGAGCACTGACAGCATAATTAGATTTTCCGACGCTCCTATTTATTGACTTTTATTAAATGTCAGAGGGATATTAATTCAGCCTTATCTGAGAGCCATCAGGAGCCAAAAAGCACAATGTTTAGTTATTATCTTCACGCCTCTTAATGGCAATGGTAAGCTTGGGAGATACAAATGAAAATATGTGGACTGAAAGACAAGGCTGTCTGGGATCACAGTTTAAGCCTCAGTTTTCAAACTTATTTGTTTGCAACACTCACGGTTTTAAAAAATATCTCAAAATCTCTCCACTGACAGTTAAACACTGTTACATCCTTTAGGTCATGTAAATATTTATTATCACAGCTTCTTTTAATTTTTAAATAAAGGAAAAGAATTGTCATTGTTTGTATTAAACAAGACATTCTGGTTCATCACTGAAAACAAATTTTTAAATCACACATTTCTGTAAACATTTGACAGTCGTGACTGAAGTGTGGGAAAAAAGAAGCACCCTGATATAACAGGCAACAACTCCGCAGAAATAATCTGCTTCATCTGGACTGAGTGTGCGCAGTTATAGGATTTGATCATATAAGGAAAACCACCCTGTATCAGATTAAATCTAAATATATCTGAATCCTGACTGACGCTTTTACCAACTGTGATGTTTTCAGATGGGAACTGTGCGAAGACCTTGGATGTGAAAACTACAGAAAGTCTTTGCTTCTCGGGTCATTCAAAGTAGATCCATTCCATTTTCCCCAAAATCAAAGACAGCTTTCAGTTTTTCATTAAGTTTAACAAATGTGCTGAAAAATTAAACACACTTGACGCCTTAAAGCAGAACATCTTTCACTACGTGTCAATTCAAACGCTTTCAGCAGTGAGGTCGGCCCACTAAAGGAAACTCTTCAAGGGAGCCATAATTTGACAGATGTATGAAAGTTCACGCAGCTCCTCATCCATCAGGTCTTTATCAGTGTGGGATACGTTTAATATGGCAACTGCCCCTTTTCACCTTCAATCTATCTGTGCTCCTCTGTGTTATTGCTTTAGTGATCCATAGGCACACGGACAACCATGCCATTTGGTGAGGTAATTAGAACCCAGGGATTGTTATGCAGAGTGCTTTCTATCTGCTAGCATATCTAATTGTCCATTAGAGGTGACATAATTACCATCACAATGGCTTTAATACAGGACGTGCTTGGGATAGCAGTTTCAGACAGTTTCGGATTGGCATAGCCAAGCGTCACCCCAACAGCTTTTGTCTCCTTGTTAAAAACTGTTGGCATGCTAAAAATGGTGTGAAATGGAGTCCTTGATGGTAATTACGATGATAAATAAAAGGGTGCTGTCTCATTTTCTTTCTTTTTTTACCCCCCCCATACCCAAGTCATTACTTTAGTTTGACTTTGTTTGGCATCTTGATAAACACTCTACTTTTATAAATGAAAAGATAATTGGAAAGTAGGGGCTTGAATGAGAAAAGAGATAAGATGGTGATAAATCAGTGGTCAGGGAGAAAGACTTTTTTTTTGTTTCGTGACTTACTTTGTTTTCACAGTTGGGCTTCTGCCTAAACTCCGAGACCTTCATCTGTTTAAGGCACCTTTTTAATCTTAATCGCTCGCCGATTTACCAATCTTCTTTTCGAACCAAGTGCCTCAAGGCACCTTGGATATACAGACCTTTCAAATCTTTCCCATCGCTTCCACCATATAAGCCCTCCTGCTAAGCTCATCATTTTAGACCTTATCATCCCTCCATCACCTCTCCAATTCTTTGTTTTCTGTTCTTTCAAAAAGACATGTTCTATCGCTACACCCAAAGCATTCTGTCTTCCCCTCAGTCTCTCTCTTTCTAGCCATTTCTGGCAGATATTCTTACAGTGCATCTGCCCAGGGCACTGTTTTCTCCTCTGATCTATACCTTTTCAAGTCAGTATGTCTTATTAATACAACTTCCTGCCCAGGGCACAGCCTTAACCTAGCCTCACTGCAGGGAAGCAAGGGGTATATGGGGAGGCACACATGAAAACCAAACACATGGACCAAACCTTCACATAGAGTTTGTAGGATAAGGTATGGATTTTAGAACAACCATCGAGCTTGTAAGCAGACATTTCATGTCATTTATCGCATTTACTTTTAATTTATGTCATTGCAGATTGCATTAATGTTTCATCCCTTTCACTTTGTCAAATTTGTAAATATAGATCTATATTTGGACTCAGGACTTATTCTTTGGGTGAACATTGATGGGATGGAATATCAGAGAAATATGAACAAATTTCTGTGTGTAAAGAGCAAGGGAGTTTGATTCCAGTTGGATGTTCAATCTCTGCAACTTGTACCAGCAACTTTCAGAGGCTGATATTGCCACATGCACAAGGAAATACTGTTTGTTTTTACTGTTTTTAAAAGCACCGCAATACAGACTAATAGTAAGATGTCAATCAAAACCTTAATGTGCATGACCCTTACGTAAATAACCTTTGTCCAGAGGTGGGTGATAATGTCTCAGGGCCTGGGTCAGGGGTGCAACGATTGCAGTTTTCTGGCCATTGACTGACCTCTACGAAGCCTGACCGTCAATTCCGATTTTGGCCAACACTTTTTTTCTTCAAATAACTGACAGCATACAGCTTGAATGTTCCATTGTTATTTATTGAAAACAATTGTACTGTAAGTAATTGATGCAATAGACTATCCCGACAAGTCTAAAGGCCAACCCACCAAACTCCAGAAGAACTTTCACCTTGAAGCAATGGTACTGTAAAAGTAAAACAAATGGTGATAATGCAACTTTTCTTATTTATTACATTATGAGCTTTTATTACACTATGAATTGCTATATAGCTGAGCTCATAATGTATTAAGTTATTACATTATTAGATTTTGCGCAAAGAGGTTATTAAGTTATGCGCTCATGATTTTATTACATTTAAGTTATTACATTATGAGCCGTTATTACATTATGAGCCAATATTACGTTATGAGTTGCTACAAGGAGTAATAAAATTGAAGAAATGTTTAACTAAAGAATTTAGAATCACCACTTTTTTCATACAGTTAAAACTATCCTTTATTTGTAGAGGGAGAAAAATCTCAATAGTCAGATTACCTTCAGCTGCATTGTATGTGCTGCTCCTCTACCCAGGTCATCCTGGACAGTATTTCTATTCTCATTTTTATAAGGTATGGCTCCATTCACTCCACCTGATGCTCCTCCTGAGTGTTTTCCAGAGTGAAAGAGTTAAAAAACTTCAGATGTGTTACAATAAATGAGGGCACAAAAGATGGATAGAAAAAAAAAGATGCTCAAAAAGTAAAAGGCTACCTATCAATGACTTGATGGCCCAGCACAGCATCCTGGTTAAAAGGCTATATTACCAGCATGCGTTAGCAGGTGTAGGTCTTTTTACTGGCCTTTACTTTGATGATGATGTGCTGGAGAAATCTTAAATCTTCTCCATGGCAACAGGGTGGTCCAGCCACCTCTTTTCTTGCCTCCTCTGGTCTGATGTATTTTGGAGTTCACATTTGACAGTTTGCAGTCCTCAATGTTTGGTGCACCTTCATTCGTTGTATCCTGGAACAGGTTGTTACCAACCTGTACCTCCTTTGAAAAAGTCTGCTCCAGGCTTTGCAACGCTCCTTATTTTGACATTTTTGGTGTCACGATGTGGGGTTTTGAGCCGAGTGCTGGACTCTATTTCTTCTGCTTCTCTGGTGTTGCAAAACATGAAGAGAAATGTTTTCAGATCCAAGTCTTCAGATTCAAAGTCTTGATCTCTGGCTCTTGCTTTTTGAGATTCAGACTCATTACTTTTTCCCAAACTGACATCCAAAGATTGATTGAGGTCTTTGGTTAAATTTGGGAAATTCAATATTAAAATCAATACAATAACGCCTGTAATAAATGGGCAGCAGGTTTCTATGTAACTAGGCAATAATTTTTGTTTGTTGCTCAGCAACATAAAACAGGTGAGGAAGATTTCTGAATTCAGTATATATGTAAGCAGATCAACTGAGCCTCTGATAACAAATTCATGTTTGACCAGCTGTTCTCACGTCTTCAGAAGTCAAATGTTCTTACTTGAAAAAAACAAACATTTAAAAAAAAAAATCTAACAGGATATCTTCTCCAACTGATTTATTATTTGGAATAAACAAATTATGTGTCACGAGGAGAAACCTTTATCAGCAAAAGGCTAAAAAGGCCACAAATTTGGAAATGTCCAGTCATTTGCTAAACATGAAAATTACAGAAATCACAAAAAAATTACTTGTATAGAGCAGACACAGATGATTTTTTGCTTTAAGTATCTTAATTTCCAATCGCTACCTTGACATAATACATCATCATGTGATTATGTAACACACCGCAGTGTTTAAATTAGGTGCTTTCTGAAAGCTACGTCTTTAATCATGAGGTGAGCCAGGTTGCAGTGCTGAAGTCTGACTGAAACGGGATTATTCTTGTTAGTTCCACGTTATTTCTTCATGCCCAAAAGCTATTAATGATAACTAGTTAGAAAGAAGTGACAAAAGCTGTGTGTGAGAATTAAAATGTCTCGTTTAAGTTAAAGAGTAATCTTTACCTCTTTTGGTTCAGATCGGCTGTGAAATATACATTAATTAAAAATTTCATAAATTTTCATTAAAGTAAGCCCCAAATATATTTAAAGTAATGGAGATATTTACATAAATAGCCTCTAAAAGGCAATTCTCCTTGATAGATATGTACATTTTTGTATACTGTTGCTAAGCTCTAAAGTCAGCTACATGGAATCTGAAATCAATTTCGGACCGGTTTGATGAATGAGCAGTTGATGAATGGCAGAACAAACAAATGAGAAAAAACACAAAAAAACCCTCAAGTCTGAACTTGCTGACAAAACGTGAAACCACCCAAGGTGCAGTTAGCCATCCTGCTTTTTGCCCAGTTCTTATAGTGGAAGTCATCTGTTCTTATCAGTAATGCCTATCATTGATGCGTGCTCGCTTCATTACTCTCTGCCTCTTCAGCTTCTCAATTCACCATTGGGGTTGAAATACAGCTTTGCCAATTTATTTCTGCTTCATGCCGTTTAACTCTGGAAATACATATAATGTTGTTGTTTTTTTCTGTCTCATTATTTGATTTACTTGGACCCTGTGCACCTCGGAGCACCATGGGGGGGCAGGGCATTCATTCCTCAGTAGAGCAATCTATTGACATACGGCGGTCAGATCAGTACGATGATCAAAGACTAACACCTCTCTCACTAGACTTTTCCCATCACATCTCTGTAAATAAGGATCTTAAACCAATATGCTGCTTTCATCTACACCTGTGCTTCAAAGTTGGTGAATTATCAGATGTTCTCTCTAGTTTTAAAAGAAGATAAGATGAAAATGAAACAAAACATTTAATCTAATCAGTAATGTAATGAAGATAATGATCCAAATGTGGGGTTAAAATTTGATTTTACTGGTGAAATGAGTCTGGTCTTTTTCAAAGAGCAAAGATCTATTAAATTTTGATCTACAACACATTTGTGGGATTGTGTCATGGCATGAACAAAGGAAATTCCTGAGGACAAAAATAAGGATCTTATGCTGGAAAAGATAACAGAACCATTTCAAAAGTTTAGACCATTTTCCAAGAGTTTAGAATTCAGCAATCCTCAGTTCAGCATAAATGTACACATAAAGGGAATTTATCTTTCTTATTGATGGAAAACAAAGATTTCCTTGTGAAATCCTCTCTGTTCCTTATACACATGTCAAACAGAGGCAGCTTAGCGCCTCATCACTCAGCTTACAAACACCAAGACAGAAACATAAAGTCAGCAAAGGAATGACACCAATGTTGGTTGTAGTGAAAAGTTCCACAATGTTGGCCCGATGAGTGCAACCGAGAAGGTTTGCCTTCCTCATTTTCTACGTTTTATTCTTTAATTGCTTGGCCATAGACAGCACAGGGCAGATTTCAAACTGTTGTATGAATAAAGAGAAAATACAGTGCAAGGTTTGTTACATGAGTCACTGCAAGGCAACAAAACAAATTCAAAGTCTGACCCCTCAAAATGTTTCTTGGCGGTGGAATAGCTTTCCATTTCCTATTGACCAAAGGCTGCCTTTCTGCTACATTTCACCAGCTAATACACAACTCCTACAGTGCACTGTTATTAAAAAAGCTGTTGGATAAATGATTTGTGAATAGAGGAGGCAAAAATGGAAAATTTTGTTTTAAGTGAGAAGCATTAAACTAAGTGTTTTCTATCACTGTCTCAGGGTCTAGACACAGTGAAATGTATCATTAAGCAGAGCTACAGTTATACCTTCATTAGACCATTTAATTGGACTGCTGTTCTTTTTCTCAATATAGAAGCAGAGGAAGGAAATTAATTTATTGACCAAAATATGTCAGATCCTGCTATGATAAATGGCAACAGACCACCTTTCGGAGCGGACTGTAAGTGTACTTGTGAGGAAACACCAACAACACCTTGGAGTTAAAAATGTTCTTGAAGGTTGGATAGGCTGAAATACCTCCACGAACATTACTGTTGTAGAGGTCAGAGCAGATACTAAGAACACGTTGAAGCACTGCTCTAGATGAGGCAGACTAAACCATGTGTCCTGGTCCAACCTCCACATAGCCTGAGACCAAACTCAGTGTTATTCAGCATTTGATGTATTTTTATCCACACTACTAAATAAAAATATAATGCGTCCAATAATGACCCAAGACAATGGAAAGATTAAAATCGTGAGTCCCTCAAGCTATTTTTGATACATAACAACAGAGTTTGGTTTATCAGATCAAAAAGGTACATGTCTACTACCACTGGGACCGGCTGAGTTGAGAATTAGTAAATAAGTCCTGAAAAATCTCATCAAACTCCTTCCAAGAAGAGTCCCGAGGGGGTGCAGGTATTCTCAGAACCTCTCCATCAAGCAGTTTAAAACCCCGATCTTTCCGTCACCTACAACCTCAATTTCTGATTAATTATTAAGTACTGTGTTATTGATTTACCTCACTACCTAAGAGCCGAAGGTCATTTCATGCCAACTGTTCAAATACTACACATAAACTCATACCCTCTCTTGTTTGATCCGCACAGTTCTGGCGTAATCTAGCTTTTCCCTGTAAGTGTTACTGTAGTAATAATGTGTTTGTTTGTGGTGGCAAATTGATAACTTAAAAAACATGAATGTGCTTATAATTAAGATCATTAGGAGGTCTAGTGCCTGTAAAATAACAATCATAACAGCGATAATGACAGCGGGAACAACATTAGTCAGGTTATCTTGCTTGGAAAGCTATGTGAACTCCAGTTACTTAGCTCTTAAAATAGGCCTACTGTATTTGAAAAAACAGCAGTAGTGATAAAAATAGGGGAAAAATAATTTAAACATTCCAAATAGGAGGTGGAGATTTGGATAATACAATATATGCACACAGAAACTCTAAAGGTACAATTCTGCAATCTTAACCCTCTGAAGCCAAAGACATCATATTTGATACATACTGTTTCTGAGACATTTTGCATCACTTTTTGGTAAAAACTTGGCTCAAAACCCTGTTGTACACAATATGATACTTGTCTTCTGCTTCCTACTGTACACCAAGAAGCATAAGACTACTATAATAATTTTGACACATCATGATAAATGGTAAATATGCAAAGAAAGATTTTTTTGTTTTTTTCCCTCCAGATTTTCTTAAAAGGGCCACATAAAGACTTCAGATAAAAAAAAATTGACTTCTCTCCCCGTTTCTTTTTTTTTGGAGGGGGGTGGACTTTAAAGGGTTAGATGTGTTACACAAGCACATTAATAGTGATTATTAATACACGTCCATATCATGGATTGTGTGCAATATGATGTGCAACAGGTCTTAGGACTGGAGGAGTAAGGACTAAAGGGGTTGATACGAGCTAAAATACGTTTTCACACACATCCAGACCCTCTAAGTCTGCATGAGGATTAAGCATTAGCGTTTGCATACCTGATAAAAAGGAATAGATTATAACTTCCTGTGATGTGTCTGTTTTATTTGTTTGTGTCTATGAAATGCATACATATACATAATAAAGGCTAGATGCTTCGGGGCAGAGTTTTGGTCGGCATCACCGGCAGCGATCTTAACACAGGTAAGCTTGAATTTGGGGACAGGGGATTTTTCTTATCTATAGTTAAGTAAATCACATTATTATCACTAGTAATGGCCAAAAGGAGCTTTTGGGAGACCACACTTTTCTGAAGAATTATTTAGTGATCTTAGTGAGAATTGACCTTTAAATTGTCTAGAACACATTGCCACAGTGCCATCTGGTGGCCTTAAAATGAATCTTCAAACCCAATATGTTGCAGCTTTATTCCAGAAGTCTGCTAGCCTTGTTATCGCGACTACTATTTCGCAAGTTCCATACAGTCTGGCCAAGAGGCCTATTAAACCCGTTTCCAAAATCCCAAAACAGTGGGAGCCAATCAATGTTGAGTTTATCCAAAGAGCAGGGCTCAACAAGCACATTAATAGTGATTATTAATACACGTCCATCTCATGGATTGTGTGCAATATGATGTGCAACAGGTCTTAGGACTGGAGGAGTAAGGACTAAAGGGGTTGATACGGGACAGGAAGCAACACCGTAAGCATTGCTAACATGGAGCAGCGGCAGCGTTTGACACAGCGGGAGATTCTGTTTTCAGCTCATTAAACTGAAATTTTTCTGTGAAATGTGAGCAACGAGTAGCCCTGGAGACATTTGTTGGAGGGAAAGACGTTTTCGCCTTGCTCCCGACCGGCTTCAGTAAGAGTCTGTTAGCCCTGCTGGACACACAAGTCATAAAAAAAGAGTGCTGTGATTGGTTAAAGCTTTGATTGATTTAAGCTTCGACCAATCACAAACAGCGACATTTGAAGGAGACGGGTCAACCGTACCTTCTTAGAAACGGTTTGGCTATTAGTCTTGGCTAGACTATATGCTCGCAGCAATATAGTCGCGATAGCCAGGTTAGAAGTCTGCCCCCTCATGCGACAAGTGTAAGTGAATGTTGTGTAAGTGCATGAAACGCTTCACTTCGACTATGTTGGTCTTTGTTTACCAGCACTGCACTCAGTCTGAGCCCGGAGTTAGATGCACAATAAAGAAATAAAGCATAGCATAGCTAGCATATGGGTAGCCGTATGCTAATAAAGACCACAAGCTTTTATTCGCTTGTATGCTAACAGTAGGGTTAGTGTTACATACTAAAAACGTAGCATTGCAATATTACGTATCCTTATTTCAGTCATACATCACATTTACCTTTTTAGTAAGATAGAAGCCAGCTAGAGTCCTGTTTATTCCCAGAGCAGATTGGAGCTCTCTCCATTTAGAAAGCTGCTCCGATGTTGACTCTCATTTTCCTCCTGCATGGTCAGACTTAAATTTGGCCCTTTTCTTTGTCTTCTTACAGGAGTATGTGTCAGTGTGTGAGAGACACTTGGGGCCATAGGTTTATTGTTATCCATTTGTAGATTTCAGTATTGTGTGCATGGTACTCTAATGGAAAATAATAGTATTTAGCATTTCAACTTGTGCCATGCACCTTTAAGAGTCCTAGAGTGTTTGTAGGATTTATTCTTATAAAAACAAATCCAAGATAAAGATTTTGGTGAATGCAACAATTTCCATAAAAAGTTTGTCCGAAAGATTTAAGAACAAATTTGTTGTATGAACTGTTGGTGAATGAGGCCCATTCATACTGAACATTCTGTTACACATTTACTGTCAAGTTATATTTTATCCAACAAAGAGGCAAAGGAAACCAAGGACATCAATTTCAATTTTGAATTAATCAAATACAATTTAGCACAATCTTTGGCATCAGTATATTTAACATTAGCCTTGTTGCTGTACCCACAGGACAACACCAAAAAGCCTGTGTAGCTTGAATTAAAACAAGTAAATCCCTTTAATGTATCAAAAAATAAAAACAAATCTGACCATACATTTGATACCAATCTCACCTTTCCATCAAAATCAGCTGACTAAAGGTGGGTTTATACTCGCGCGCCGTCTGCGTCGCGGGGGTTACGGCGTAACCGCCGTAGCCTCTGCGTAGGTCCGCAGAGGCTCGACGCGCACCTCTTC